>JAODAL010030875.1:0-49291 GCA_025379985.1 Phyllomedusa bahiana | reverse complement strand
ATCACCACCTTTTCCCCCATTTTCCTATAATTTGAAAAAGAAGATTGACACCACTTTAAAGCGGGGACTTTTTGGACCAGGGCCCCGAAAAAGGGTTTTTCAGCCCATTATTTTCTAAAAATAGCCCTTTTTAGTTCTTGCCCAGTACCCAGATTTTTTTTAAAGGGTTTCAGGACTCGGGGTTTTGGGGTCCTTTTGGGAGCAAAAAATTTCCTTTTCTTTTTTTCCTTTAAAATTGGTTGATTTACCTGTTTGCCTTGGGTCATTGTCTTGTTCGATACCATCAATCATGACATGGGAAAATAAACGGGAAGCAACAAAAGAATCTGGGGAAACGGGAAAGTAGGGTTTCAAACTAGCCTACGGGTTTTCTGGGGGGACAAACTAAATGGGAAAAAAAGGGAATAAACCCAAAAAATTTGTGTAAAACATAGCCGGAAGGGGGCAGCAAAATTCCCCTTTAAACACAGGGTTTTGGGATGGGATTTTGGTGCTGCTGTAGTGTGTTTTTTTTTTTTTTTTTTTTTTTCCCCCTTCAATGTTTGTGCCAAAAAAGTTCCATTCCCCCATTTCCCCTTTTTCCAAGGTCCGGGGCAAACTAGACAGGCCTTAGGGCCATTTTCCCCAGGGCCCGGGGTTTTTTTCCCGGCCGGGTTTTGGGGTTTTTTTCGACCGCCGGGAAAAACCAGCCAAAAATGAGCAAATTTTTGCTCTAGGGAAAAAAACCTTGCAGCAGTCCCCACTCCCAGGGGTTTTACACCGGGGGTTTTTTGCCCCCCCCCCCCGGGTCCCTAAAAAAAAATTGAGCAACACATTCTTCCGCCCTGTTTCCAGCAATTATGAAAAACCTAAATTTGGGAGGAGGGGGGCGTTTTTCCCCTCATCGGAAAACCGGCCGGTTTTTTCCCCTGGCCGTTGTAAACCCAACCCTTTTAGTTTTTTTAAAACCGCAAAAACTTTTTGTGTGCCCCTTTCCCTTAAAACCCCCCTTTCTTTTTGGGGGTTTAAAAATAGGGGGAACACAGGGCGAGGTATTTGCAATTGTATTTTCTTTTGCGGGTTACACTTAGGTTCCTGCTTTTATGATTTCTGTGCTCTTGGAGGTATTTTACCAGGATATTCACTACCAATAAATCCATCCCCTTTGGGGTTCTAATCTTTTTGAAAATTTTTTTTTTTTTTTTTTTTTTCCCTCCCACTATGGAGGGTTTTACTAAACGTTTTTCAAAAAAGACATTTATGGTGGGGAACTGTGGGACTGGTCTTTTTAAATATGTCAAAAATTCCCGATTTTGGAAAACATTTGGGGACAATATTTTTTTTTGGGAAATTTTTTCATGAAAAAATTGGAAATTTACAGGGGTTTTTTCATTTTTTTCTTTTAACTATTTTTTTTTGGAAACGAGTGAAATATCCTGAAAACCTTTCCACATGCTCTGTTGGTGTCCTATTCCTGACTGCATGTGGTTTCTTTGTTTTGCACATAATGATGTAGTATATTCTTTTTCATACCCACACACATGCATCAGTAAAGTGAAGTCATTCTCTGCATATACACATTGCGTGCCTTCCTTATGTTTTGATGTGACGGGCTCATGAATATTGCATTATCTTTTTCTAACCTTTCCATTTTAGAGGATATTCCCCAGTCTTTTTATTTTTTTTAAAAAGGGTTTTTGGGAAAGGGGAAATGAAATGTCTGTTTATAATTCTTGTTTTTAAAGGGGTTGTCCATCTAAAAACTGAACAACAAAAATGGGCTACACATGCTTAAAAAATACAAAACCCAAAACAAACCCCGCTGATTGAAGTGTACGTGGGTCCCCAGTTTGGTAGATTTCTTTTCTTTGGGTTGGCAAAAGACTGCCCCCTAAAATTGTATTGACATAATTCTTTCTTCCCTTGGGGTTTGCAAAAAGGGCAATGCCTCCCGGGGTTAGAGCTCCATGGGGTGGGAGATTCAAAATTGCCTTTTTCACTCCACAAAGCATCTGAATATCACAAAGCATTATGGGAAAGGAGCTGAGAAGCTCAAGTGCCCTCTATTGGATGTAACAAATCCTCAATTTGCTTTTAACCCACTTTAGAAAGCAAATGGGATATTAGCCAAGCCAGTATCGCCAATCTGCATACAGCAGCTTTTTCGGGGTTTTGCCCCTCATCAGTGCAGGGCAGAGTGATACTGGCTGGCTGGCTGGGAGGCAATGACGTGCTGCAGGGAAATTGAACATTTTCTGCAAGTTTCCTTTCCAGTTTCAGCTGATCAGTGGAGAATGCTGTGATCATTTTATTATCTAGGGTAATTTATAACCAGTAGGAGTTAAGGCGGATCACTACTTTAAGGGGTTAAGCCTGAACAGATGGTTTGTTTCCACTGAAGGAAGAGTACAGCAAGGTACTTGTTAACCCAATATCGGCCTGAAGACATTAGATCGTTGATGGATATTGTTGAAAATGGCAGAATCTGCAAGTAGTCATCTCATTTCTATAGCCATATTAAACAATCTGAAGCCTATGGGCATGCTATTGTCTTTTTCACTAGTTACAGGCTATAAATGTCATCCCAGATCCCTTGGTGACGGATTTCAGAGGAAGTGGCAGTCTGAGGAATTTGGTTTTTATTGGCTGCTGTAGAGATCTTAATTAATGGGGAAAAAGTCTGTAGCCAAAATATTACTCCAGTACTTATGGAGCCCAAAGGACTATTTTAAGTGCCACAACTCTCATTCATAAAGAGATAAGGTGATTGTGGATTCATTAAACAAACTCAAGAGCGGGATTAGAGGCGCTTCTTTAAAATTTATCATATTATAGGTACCAGAGTCAGGAGATGAGACATTAAAGGGGTTTTGCCAAGAAGTGAGTTCCTTACCTAACAGGCTGATACTCTCCTCTTGAGGCTTGAAAAAAGCGGCGTTGTGTTTGTGTTTAAAAAAACAAGTACCTCCTCTGTGATATCACTTCACCTCCCATGCACGTTCCTGATACTCAGTCTCTGTAGTTGAGCAAACATTGTTTGGCTAATCCACAGATGAGAATTGTATTGTGCACAAGCTATATGCGTTTTATTTCTCCCTATTCTGTGCTCAGGAGAGAATATAAGCTCAGCAGGCTGCCGCCTTTCATTCCGGCTGCAGGGGGAGAGGGAGGAGGGTGAGCAGGGAGTGTCTGCATGTTTAGTAAGATAATTACATTACAAACACTGGATTCTCTATACAAAAGACAAAACATTTTTTCTCCCCAGTCCCTTCAAAGCTCATTCATTTTTTGCTCTCGGATAAAATTTCAAACACGCAAGTGCGGCCAGATCAATCCTGGGCATATCTAAATGTAAACTGGGCAGGAAACCAAGGGCATGTAAGGAAGGCTGTAGCTCTCACATGATTCACTTTTTTTGTAAGGATATATTTAGAAAAGGGATTAAATACCCATTTTGCAGGATCCCACATCAACATTAGATCGTGGCAAAACCCCTTTAATCCATGGATTTAATCTGTTTGCTGTATTGGAAGTTGTCACATAATTTTTCCTCTTTTATGGTGCAATTGGCATCCACCTTTTATAGAGGTTTTTGCCTTCCTCTGCATCAACACAGTAGAGATATAAGTTGGGCTTGATAGACCTGTGTCTCTTTCTAGCCCTATCTCCTAGATCACTACATCAAACTCCTCAACCAGGTAGTAGCACGTTTTTAGTTTTATTCGGCTACTGGTTTCTGGAACGTCAAGCCCCTTTTTTACTCCGTGTAAACCATAGGAGTCCTTATTTATCAGCGGGGAAACATGTGGGGTGCACAAAGTGTATGTCCCAGTTGACCCCTTCTGCTCATTCAGCATGCCCTTTTCCAAATTGTAACCCCTTGTAATTTAAAAAAAAAACCCCGAAAATCCCCTTTAAGTGACTCTTTTGTGTTTCTAAAGTATTGGGGTGCCACCGGTGCTTTTTGGTGTTTTTTTTGGATGCTTTTTTGTGCAGGAAGGCACAGCAATTAATGATATACATTGTTGTACAAAAAACGCACCGTGTGAAAGCACCCTTATAAACTAATGAGTAGACTTAAAACACACCTAAGTGTGATCATTTACTTAGTAAATGGGTCACGTTCCAGAATCGGCCTTTATTATGCCAAAGCCGTTCCTACAAGAGACTAACGCGTTTTTAAACGCTGTTCCCTTTTATTAAGTGAATGGTTTTAGTTCTGCTTGGGTAAAAAGCATACCCAAGCATTTGTGTACTGCACATTCAATTCTCGATCCCCTCGTGATTTGGGTGCCTGACTAAAAACAGAGGGCGCTTTAGTTTAAAATTGTTGCCGTAAACATAACTTTTTGCCCTTCGCTCTATTAATTTTACCCAGCTTCCCGCTATTTTTTTAATTGGAAGTTTTCGTTTTCCCTGCGGGCTTGTTTTTGTCTGTAGCATTTAAAAATACGCAAGGTGTTTGGGAAAAAATTTTCACCTTTAAAAATTAAATTTTACAGATAAACTCTGAGAAGCATGCTGACACTGTATAAATTTACAGCAGTAAAGTAAGCACTGAGAGTCTGGAAGGGCTGGAGATGTTCAGATTGTGCTGAGCCTCCGGAGGAGGTGGGGTACTTTCATCAGAATTTCCACAGTCCTTTTTGTGCCAAAATGCAGTCATGTACAATTAAGTCTTATTACCTATTATTAATTTATATGATCTAACATGCACATAACCAGCCATAGAAAATGATCAAGAATATAAAATTCATCATCCGAGTTCCGTCTTTCACATCACCAGAGAGGACATTTAGACCACACTATTTCTAGGATTGCTTTCAGCCTGCCTGATTCAGATCCTGGGGGGGTAAATAAACTTCTTCTTGACCCATTCGAAAACCTTCCTTTTAGCTCTTTCATGCTGATTGGAATTATACTTGCTCTTGTGCTTTGGATTGTTGTCTTGCTGTAACTCAAATGTGCTTTGATCTTTAGATCATGGACTAAAAACCACACATTCTCTTTAGAATTTTGTGGTGAAAGGTTCATGGTTCTGTCAATCATGGTAAATTACCCAGGAGCCAAAGCACCAGAACCATTTTTTCCACTGTTGATGTAAGTTAATTGAATGCTCTGTCAATTTTGCATTGCATATAATAATATATCAAAAAGTTTCACTTAAAAGGGTTGTCTCACCCTGCTGCTTCTCAGAGCTGCTTCACTTCCTACATAGCCTGCGGGTGGTTCTATAGTAGTGATTGGCATATCGGCTCTGCTCTTCCTAGCTTTTCTTGTTGGAGTGGGTACATGCTATGTTAATTGTTACTTTTGCAGGTATCGGTTGGGGTACTACGGCGGATATAGCTAAGCAGTCTCAGTGATCCTCTAGAGGAAAATAGAGCAGACATTGCTCTGCTTTTGCCATGTTTGCTCTAATTCCTGATGGCATACATCTTTCCTGTGGGACTCAATTTCGTAGTAAACAAAGCTACCAAATCCTGCAATACAAGCATATTCCACCGGGAAATAGAGCAAATAGAGCTCTTTCCATGGGGCCACCGGGCGGTAGCAGTATCGCCAGGGTACCTTTTTAAAAAGTAAACCCGACGATCCCCAATGTGGCAATTAACATAGTGTGAACCCACATTATCAACAAAAGCTAGGAATAACAGGGCAGGCTGCAACTGTGAGAAAAAAAGCATGGTGAATAAAAACCCCCCCTTTTTTGTTAAACTTTTTTGGTGTGTGTGCATATAGAATTTTTATTATATGCGATGCAAAGTTGACAGAGCATTTAATTCATTAACGACTTACAGGGCACAGTGAAAAAAATGTTTCTGGTGCTTCCTAGATAATTTACCATAATTGACAGAACCATGAACCTTTCACCACAGCAAGTTACACAGCAAGACGACAATCCAAAGCACAAGAGCAAGTGCACCTCCAATTACCTCGAAAGTACTAAAAAGCTTTTGGAATGGATCAAGTGACATGAGTGTAGAAGGTTTGTAATCTGTATGCTGGATTTTATGGTTAAAAAATGCTCTTTTAAAGTATATAAACAAGCTTCTGTGTAAGAGAAAAGACTCAGCAGGAAGTAACACACCATGGTCAGACGGCAGCTTGGAGCAATGAGACCAGAGACAGAGTGAAGGGAGGTGATCGGTAACAGAGAGAAGCTTGTGTACACTAGCAGTAGATACAATTTTCATCTCCTAAACAAAGCAAATTCAGAACAGCAATGTTTTTGGTAAGTCTTTACCTTTCCCCACATTTTAAAAGCTAATTGTTGTGGTGGGAAAAAACATTTTAAAATTCCCCCCCCCCCCCTTTGTTATATAACCTTGAGAAAAGCCATTCACATTCTTTTTGGCCAGCAGTGGTTGGCCAGTAATTAATTCTAAAGCGTACAGTTACTTTAATATAGTCTGTTTTTTTTCTCCCTCATTTCGTGAAAACCCATGTCCTCAGTGCAAATTTTTGTAAGGTTTCGGGGTTTTGGAAAAAAAACCCTGGTTTTCTACCATAACCAAAAATTTTGGGTTTTTTTTTAAATTATTTTTTGTGGGCTACAAAAGTGTGACAAACCATTACGACTTCACTGTGGTACCTTAAAAAAGTTATCACAACAGATGCCTGAGAGATGGTTGAAATGTGATATTGATTAGGGCCTTAGATCACCTATTTGTATGATGTTCTTATAATGCCTGAGCAGGGAGATGATACGGTAGATGTTTCTTTAAATTGCTCATAGGATGTGCGTCATACATCTTTAATGTTACATAACCTTATACTTAAAGGGGTTGTCTCACTACATCAATTCATATTACCTCAGTCCTGTTTTATTTTTGAATTCAGGGGCATATTTACTGGCCTCTACTGGCTACTCAGCTGTTGAGGATAAAAGGTCTGTAGCTATAGCGACCAGTGCTGGCATCAGGTGAGATCAAACATGTCTGCAACTATAAAGCCCATACAAGAGGGGATATCTCAGAATAGGTAGGACACTGTTAATGGACACATATTGCAAAGTGACTTGTTTTTTACAAGATCTTTAACATAAAGGCAATCCTTGTAGTGAGACAACCCCTTTAAGCATAATCCATGTTGTGAATGTTAAAATAAAGGAAAATGAAAAGGCTCCTTATGTGGTTATATATGTGCTTTATTGTACTTGCATATCAGTATTTTTTTTCTATAAAAATACTTTTTATTGCAGATCCAAAGTCCCATAGTCTGCATTGTAACCCTTTCCACGTTACTTAACTGAGGTGAGCCATCACAGGGAAATCTGGTGTATGCCTTCTGTCTAATAGCAGGAGATAAGAAAAGGTTAACATTAACTATGTTTTGGTTTCTGTACTTGGTCAGCTTTCCCAGGAAGATTACTAATGTCTCCTTTTTAGATTTAGAAGTAAATCTTTCTTGGCCTAGCTTCCAATCCAAAATTTTCACGTAATCTGCCCAACATGCAGACATTTATCTTGAACAAGGTTTATTTAATACTATCAGTTTTGTAGTATAATTAAGTTCAGAAGACTGGAATGCTTTTCCCCTTTCACCTGAAATGTTGCTTCTGGCGGCTTGTCTTGTCACATGTTTTAGTGGTCACTGACCTTTCAACATACTTTGAATGAAACAATAGTACAAGCAAATAAATAAGAATTGCAGCAATATATTTTTACTATAGAAAAATACCTCTTTTGGTTTCATTTCGAGTTCCTTCCTTCTCACCCTTTTTTTCGTCCCATTATTTAATTTGAAAAAACTGCTGAATTTCATCTTGGTATGGGGAGTGTGCTGCCTGTAGAAGTCTATTGGGAGGGAGACAAAATTGGGGAGCTGCAAAAAAGACACAGTGATTTGTAGTAAGCTTTATATTCATCGCTTACACTGTTCATTACTGCAATAACTATTTATACTGATACTTCTGAGGGTGTGAAATAGAGGAGATCCTACTCCCCACTCTCCCTCTTTGGTGTATAGGAGACATTATAGCAGCTAATCTCCACCCACTAGCTCAGGAACAATTGACAGATGCTATGTAGAAAAAAAATGTATAGAAGGGGTTTCCAATCATGACAGCTTCTCCTGAAAAGTTATGTCAAAGTAGATATATTTTAAAATCTAGGTGGAAAGATGGGCTGATGTTAGGCAGTACAGTTCCCCAGATAAGAAAGTACTAGAATCCTTTCTTCCATAGCCTCTATGGATGTCGTAGGCTGCCTTTGTGGTAGCACTGCGTTGCCTGCAGGCTGTGTCCTCCATTTTTGTTTTAAGGGTTCGTGGAACAACTAAAAACTATTACTAAAGTGGCGTTTTTGTTTTTTGCAAAATTATTTTGTTCTTCTAGACACAACTGCTTATGATGGACAAGCTCCCAAATTTGGGGATAAACTTTTTAAATAATATTTCTCGTTTTCTGTCAAAAACAGGGATTTTTGGTTTGTGAGCAATTTCCAGAATTTTGGTGGGCCCTAATAAAAAAGAAGTGTTCAGGACCTTAAGAGCAACATCCTTCTTAATCTTTGAAGTCCCAAACTTATCCATTATGAGGGCAAAATCGAGATAGATATGGGTGGCTTTATAAAGCGCTTTGATAATGCATACAGTTTAGTCATTTTGATTTTTTTTGTTTTTGTTCAACTATAGTTAGTTGTACATGATTCCTGTTGAGTTACAAGAGAAAAAGTTAGGTACCATGTGGACCAGTTGAAGAAAGGGGTGTGTGGTGTGATTTTTTTTTTTTTTTGTTTTTTAGTGGTAAAAGAAGCAATTTTGCACATATAACATTTAATGGGTAGCAAAAATATTAAATATCATGGTTTTTAGACTGCTGAGTAGTCTCAAAAGCTTGCGATTTAAAGGGGTTTTGACACAAAGCAAAATTGGGTGAAGCTTGCAATAATAAATAAATTTTAACCCTTCTCATTATTAATAATTGTGCAGATTTTTTTTTTTTTGATGTCCCTTGGGATCTAAGTGTAAGGCCGTGACGAGGAGCGCCTCGTCCCGACCACACACCTCAACATCACTTCTCTTCTGGCAGTATGTCAATCTCTTCCCTGCCAATTTAAAGCAGACAAATGCTGAGCTAGTGTTGAACCCCAGTTGCGTCATTTTTACTCTTTTCCCCCTTTTTTCCCTTTGTAATTAAAAACCCCAAAAAAAATTGATCCCAAACAGTAATATAGAAATGTAAAAACAATACTTTATTACGGTAAGTCATATTATAAACAATTAAATATCAGTAGCAGACAAAATCACACCCAAATCGGGTAGGGGTGTTTGGTTCATTCTAATCCGCTATTCCTTGATGCATAAAATTGATGTTTTTGTACTTATTTATGGGATGTTTTGTATTACTATTATCACCTATATGATGTACAGCATTGTTTCAGTGGGATTAGCTGGGTATTTTTATTTGAGTTTGATTTTGTCTGCTACTGATATATTTTTTTAATTATTTATAATATGATTTAATAAAGTATTGTTTTTACATTTCTATATTACTGTATTTATCATTCTATTTGACTGGCCCTTGTATTTATAGATTTACTACTCCTTAGTAATTAGTCAAACCGTGCAAATAAATAAAAAGAAAAAATAAACCTCATTTAGCTATTTGCATGGAGACAAAAAAAATCCATGTTTGGTTCCTGCAGAGATTTGACCCCTATGTTGGAAGGCAGAAGTGCTAACTACTTGGCTTCATTGTAGCTACTCACAGCTCTTTACATAAACAGACCTTTGTTTTACTAGAGTAAGCACAGTATGGGGAAAAGCAGGGTGATGTCAAGTATGCTGGGTCACATGATATGTAGTTCAAACAAATCATACAAGCCCCCCATTTGAACACCCCGAAAGCTGAAGTAGGACGTGAAGGGCCTTTGTGACAAAACCCCTTTAGTTAGCCATTAAAAGTTAAACATATCTGTAAGATTGCTACTTTTATTTTTATCACTGAAGAACTATAAAACTTGAGATGTTTAGATGATAGACAATCAAAATCCGTCAAATTGTTTGCATTCTGCAAGCAGGTGAATCTGTAAGGGTGTGAAGATATGACAAAACTTCTTCTGTGACCTCTCTTGAGCTTTAAGTTAACATTACTGCACAATTCAACAGCAGAATGAGGAACCGTAATGAACAGAACTGAGGCCCATGCATTTTGTGGGGAGCCTGTCTTTGACACACCTGCAGACCAGGGGCCTTTCTCCAGCCACGCTCCTGCTGTCCCTAGCCCCCACCTTAGCAGACTGGGTTCAGGTGTGATCCCCCTCCATCATACCACATTTCACCAAAGTTGCAATGAAGCCACAGCACGTCACACACACATCGGACTTCTCCATGGCGCATGCTCTTTGACCCCCTGCCATACATCGAACATAGGACTCCAATGCCGTCTACTGTATAAAATGGAGAATGTTTGCACTGACACCACAAAATGCTAAGGCAAGCTGTTAGATGTCAACAAAGGGAGAACCCCGATAGCTGATCAAGATACCTTCTTCCGAGACCTGTAAGCCTGCAAATTAGTTGCCTCCACCATAATCCTCTTCTGTTGTTTGAGGGGTACAAAAAAAAGGAAAACTAGAGTTCTCTACGCTTTCCCTGGTTCTATACAAGAACACCGTTTCTGATTTTTTTTTTTTTTTTTATAACTAGTTAGTTTGCTTGTAAATTTTCTGCTTTACATGATTTTTTTGTTTGTATACTCTTGGCTATATCTAAAAATAGCTAAGGACAATGGTTTTATCTGCTTTCCCTAAGCAAAGCGGGGAGTCCTCCTGAGGTTCCGCTGTGGAGGGGACTGATCGTCTTGCTTTTCCATGCCAAGTCAGTAAATTGCAATTCAGCGTTCTTCACTTCACATGCAGCACCAAACACAGCCCATAGGTAAGAGGGGAGTTGCTTCTGGAGAAAAAGTAAAGTAACCAAATGTGTGAAGTAGAAAACCAGAAAGTTTTGTTACCAGTCTATTCCTGTCTATAGCAGATTTGATTTTCTACAAGGTTGCACCAAATCTATGAAGAATCATGCTTCTTTTAAAAAGTTTAGTGCAAGCCAACGATCTCATTGCCTTAGATTTGCTTACAGTATGCTGTGGTTTTCATAAGGATATCCCGACAAAACAGTAACCACAGTAGACTATAACCACTGCTGCAGTCCACAAGAATGCAATGTGTTGCATGCAACTCTAAGCATTCCTTAGGCTATATGCACACGATTATATTGTGGGCGTATAGCGGTGTGTACTACTATAGGCCTGCAGCTTCAGAAGGAGGCACTGGCCAGCGCGTACCTCTGAAGCGCTCACACTGGCTATCATTTATCCCGGTGTGTAATCGCCGGGAAGGAATGACATGTCCGTTCTTTCCCCGGGCGCTTATTGTGCGCTGGGGGAAAAAGCAGGTAGTAATAGCTCTCGATGAAAGTTATGAATTACCGTAATGTCGGCCCGGCCTTCGGGCTTATTGAATTGCAATTACGTGCTGAAGTATGGACCGCGAATACGTCATGTGACTGTACCCTTAGGCTTCAGCTGTTACTCCATGTTTTTTGTTGGAAAATTATGTTACAGGAAGTCTCAATGTAGCCTCAGCCTTAAATGTGCACAACTTCCATAGGCATCAGGTTTGTGTCAGTGGACATGGCTGATTTTGACATTATTCACAAAGGGCCAAATGTATGAAAACTGCCTAGGTCTAAATTTCACTTTGTTGCCTATAGCAACCAATCAGAGTGCCCTTTTCATTTTCCCAGAGCACTATATGAAATGAAAGGGGTGATCTGATTGGTTGCTATGGGCAACAAAGTGAGTTTTAAACCTAGACAATTTTCAAACATGTGGCCCAAAGTGTCTATAGGACATTATTTTATTGTCTCTGAACATGTGCAGTAGAATTTCTCATCTTATTTTCTTTGGTCTATTTAAGTTACATTCATACATGTTGTTTTGTCTGTGGCCAACTTAAAGGGTTCTTCCACCCTTCAGACAAAAAATGCAATATAAAATTAGTCTTATAACCAAAACCTGTATAACGGACTTACTTTATCATACTTTCGTTCCTTATGTGCTCTTCCTCCGTGCTGCAACAGTGGTCTTGGCTTCACTAGCATCTCATGTGTATAGTAGACTATAGTTGCATTGCTGACCTCTATTCTAGACTTTCCTCCTCCCCAGTCTCCATTCTCTTGTGCATGTCATATTGTGTTCCCTGCTCACATAAGTTCATGGTTATAACCCCTCCTATTCCCTACTGCCTCATTGATAAAGAGCTCACCTTCCAAGAGCTGAAACTGAGCATGCCTGACCAGAAAGCTGAACTACAGGTCGTATTTCTTGACAACGGACTATAAACATCAGATTTTGAGCCAGTTATTGGTGAGTGATTTATGTGGGAAACTAATGACTATATATTGAAGATTTTATTTTGTACTGCACACGATCAATAGGAGTCAAGTTTTGTATACTGGAATACCCCTTTAAGACTAAGCAGCTTCAGAGCATTTTACTCTAAAAAAAAAAAAAAATTTGTTTTTCCCCATACTAAAGGCTGAATAAAGGTATAGCTGCCCAAAACACTTGCTAAATCTAGCTGACCATGAGCACCTTCTTCCCGATCTACCCCTGAAGTAGGTTTTATAATATAGCTATAAATGATTTCAACAAACTTCTCAATTGCATACCAGTGTTAGAAGGTATAATGATCTGTTTTGGTAGCAATTACATTTTCCTCTTTTGGGACCAGTCTTGTTGGCTTATAGTGATTTACTCAGAGTTAGACTTTTTGCTTTTTCTTCACCTTTTTCATATTGGGATTATTGCAGCAAGTGTTATTCATTTACTGCTTAATATAAATTTTTGCTCCAAGTACTCTAGCACATACAGTCCCTGTCAGAATTGTTTGCTTAAGCATCTAAACACAAGGAAGAGAGCAGATTGCTGCAGGGTATATTCTGCTGGCAAGAACAGTCATAAATGTTTCTCTGTTCTAGGAAGTATCTTTAGTGAAATTCTAATAGCAGGATGTTTCCCTAATTACACTAAGTAAGCAGGAAATTTAATTTTATGCTATGTTTAATTTTGCTTCAACTTATGGAACAATCGCAAGGTACAGCCCAATACACAGTCAGAGGTCCCATTCACACAATGCAGTTGGGATCATGGTTATACTCATTGCCCTCAATAGAAACCATTCTTGTCATTGTTACCTTAAAGGGTTTTTGCCATGAAGTAAAATTGAGATGAAAAGCTTGCAAAAAACAATTCAGCATTTATCATTATTAAAAATTCTGGACCCTTTTAGTTTTAGCTGCTCCTTTAGTGATCCATTGTTTACAGCTCAGCTCCAGGGGATACGACCAGGAGATGGTCAGACATGCTCAGACATCACTTCTCCTCTCGGGTAGCTACGGAGTATTCAAACTCCAGGTGCTGTCATTCTACTCTTGCCCTCTGTACCCCTCAGTAATTAGTCACAGTGCAAATAAAAAAAAACAAAAAACCTTAATGAGGTTTGTGCATTGATAGAAACAAATTCACAGGTATGGTTCCTGCAGGGATTTGAACCTAGGACCCTTGTGCTGTGAGGCAAAAACTTTACCTCGGAGCTACATTGTATCTACTCACAGCTCTATACATTAACAAACCTTTATTTGACTAGAGAGAGGTAAGGCATGGTGATATCATCCTGCTGGGTCACATGATATGCAATTCAAACAAATCACACACACCCCCTTCTGAGTATACACCGCTGAAGAGCTGGATGCAGGAGTTATGAAATGAGATTGTGGCAAAACCCCTTTAAATTGTCTTCTAGTACCACAGCAGCTAACAGCACAAGTATTTGCACTTTGTTGTACATAGATCTTATTTTTTGTGGTGCTTTTTTTTCCGTATTTTAACTAACATTGGTACAAAAGCAGCAGAGCTGTGACTCAAAAAACAAACAAGTACTTAGGAGTGTGGTCTCAGACTTCAGAGTCTGTTCATATAATTTTCTCTAATAATTTTTTTTACCCTTTTTGTCTCGTCAGTCCTGGTGTATTTTCCAAAGTGACTTTTAATCTTAACACAAAAAGGAATATTGGACAGTGGAAAACTGTTATGACATTGCCATCCAACACTCATGTCGCCTTTGTGACAAAGGGGTTTTCCCATCCCACTTGTCAGATCAAACATCTATGGGATCTGCACCAATCTTGAGAATGGGCCTTTGAAAGTCTCTGTTCGGGATGGAGAGTTAGTCCTCCATGTGCGCCACTCTCCATTCTGTTCTATGGGTCAACTGGTCACGCTCTCTTGGCTGTACCTGGAACTCCCATTGAAGCAACTATAAAGTGGCGTGCATCCGTGACCAGCTTTCCGTCCTGAACAGAGACTTTCAGGGGCTTAGTCTAAAGATGGGTGCAGGTCCTAGAGGTGGGATCTGCATCTATCAGATATTATGGCATATCCTATTTAAATACATACTGTGTCAGAACATCTATAAAACTAGCAATTGTTAGAAACTTTGCTATCTCTCATTAGAGAGAAATGCCTCCTTCTCCATGTATGGACCCCCCTCCAACACTGATCAGTCACTCTCAATCCACTGTAAAACTCTACCTTGAAAGGAAACTGATTATTAGCTGACTAAATGGGCAGGGTATGTGCTGCCCAGAGAGTCTATGGAAACGGAAGAGGGAGGAGGTAGAGAGATACAGACAAGCAGTGGCTGCAGGCTCTAAAAAAGTATGCTACTGTTTTACCCTGGGACTGAATTCATCCTCCGAGTAAGCAACAGCAATGGAGAACATTATACAGCAGTAATGATCACTGTTTCTGTGAATCCAGTCCTGAAGTGAGACCATAAAATTTACTATATCTCGCAGCAGGTATCTGCGCTTCTGTATGTCACTACACTTCCTCTGTTGTGTGCCTGCTCCCCCTCCTCTTTCTATAGAGGTCTGTGGATCACATGTAACCTGATCCCTAAGAGAGCTGATAATTTATCTCTTCCAATGGAATTGTACTGTGAATTAATAGTGATTGACCTGTGCAGAATGTGGGGAGAGGAAAAGAGACCTCTGTAGAGAGAGGGACAATTTTCTATTACAGAGTTGCTTTCGTTTTTTTTTTTGCAAGGTTTGTTAAACTGACCATACCCACTTAGAGGTGTTGGTCAAGGTTTTTAAAAAAAAAAAAAAAAGTGCATTAATGATGTGCTTTTACACTCAAGAGACTATAGGCAGGACGTCAAGGCATTACCACTGAGGTCAGTGATTGACAACAGTGGGTGGACAAGCACATCATTACAACAGTAAAGTAAGGGTAGAGAGAGAGAGGGAGGACTATCCGCAGTCAGTAATTTAACATGTGAATATTGGTTATTTTCAAATTTTAGCATATTTTTAGCTTTTAGAATTTTTTTTTTTTTCATACTCCTGGACATCCCTTTACATATTGCATATGGCTAGGATTTTCATGCCTCCTTCCTTAGCAACACGATCACGTTATCTTGGTGATCAAGAGGCATATGCTAGAAATGGGTTTCCAAAGTTACCTTGAGACGGCCGCTTTAAGATATGGACTTTTCACTGATTGCACTGCTGCATAACCCAAGTAAGCTTTAGCTCCAGGTTACAGACAGATGAACAGAATTCTTCTCAAGAAGCGTTTGTTCCAGTATTCTTGGTTTCTTCACCGATGACAAGTTGTCTGGAGACAGCACAGCAGTGCCATGCCAATGCACTTCCATCCCCATATTTTGAGTGTTGGCATAATAGTTTTTGTGTGGAACTGCATATTTGCTTTTTGTCATCTGTCTACAAAACCTCCTTCCAATCCACTTCAGGTTCATTGAAGTGTGCAGGGACCTGTCACAAAATGTATGTAGATTATACCTGGGTTACAATTGCTGTGCAGAGTTATGCTGTAATTATTTTAGTAAATCCAAGTTTTATATGTCTTTCCTGTGAAAGTTTAACAAACACTGCAGCTAAAGATGATGTTGGTATTTTATGTAATATCAGCAATGATGTTGGTATACAGCCGCCACGCTTAGGCCAGAGCTCCATAGTGTTAAACTGCATTGCGTCTATTGAATCATAAAATACCGTATGCTCACCAATAACGTGGATATTTTTTTTTCCGATGATTGTGGATAGGCTGTTTGGTCTCTCCCAAGTGCTGCCAAACTCAGGTGACCTATCACATGTTTGTTCTAGGGAGAGATTAGGATTAATGAGAGAGGGGGATAGGAGAAGTAATTTTTTAATTTTTTTAGAATTAAAAAGTTCTTTTTAATGGAGATGGATCTTCGGTGTTGCATACAGGCTTAAACATGGAACCACTCCTGGAAGCAGAGTCTATTGAGCCTCGTGGCTTTCACCCTTTAACCCTTTTACAGGGATCTGATCTCAGCGATGGTCTCCCAAATCACTACCTCCGACATGGTCACTCAGAGTGTCAACTGACATACAGGCACATTATCATGGAGCAGACGAGAGGTAGTCGGACAGGTCTTGTATAGTCAAAGGTCAGGGCAGGCAGAGGACAGGTGGAAGGACAAGCTGAGGTCAATACCAGTAATCACTACTTGGAAATCGCAAAGGAACAACAGGAATCACAACAAAGATCAGGCACAGAGGTAGAATAAGTTAAAATAAGTTTTGGAGATGTGTGATGGAGTGAGGGAGGCAGATTGGTGGTGCACACTGGCCATTTAGATCAGGACCATTGAAGCCACCAAGGACCAGGCAGGCTGAAGGTGCTGCTGTAGTAGGGAATTAAGTTATGTTCTATCTGTTACTTTTTATTGCCAGTCTATAAAAAGATTAAAAACTTTTCCATGATGTACCCACTTGCTAAAATATTAAATCAATACGAAGTAATGTTGACTTGCGTGTACTAAGAGGAGTCTGTGCTAATACATGATGAAGTCATTGACTCAAGGACTGCAGGCAAAAGAGCTGAACCCTGAAGTTCGTTCTGAGCGAAGTGCTTGTGTTGGCACCACATCTGTTTACTTAATATTAATCTTTAAATCATTGTTATTGCATTAGCAGTTTCGTTGTATGCGGCTTTTCAGTGTTTGTTACAGATCCCTGCATTACAATGAAGTCCTGTAAATTTACAATACGTATATATAATACCCGTTGTTTGAGTGATGTGACCACTCATTTCCTAGAATGCCTTGTTCCTGGACCCCTTGATTTGAAAGTAAACACTGTGGAGCACAGGTGTCAAACTGCGGCCCTCCAGCTGTTAGAAACTGCAACTCCCATCATGCATTTGTATTATCTATAACAGTGGGCATGATGGGAGTTGTAGTTTCCTAACAGCTGGAGGGCCGCAGTTTGACACCTGTTTCATATGCTTGTCTTAAAGGGGTTTTTCCACGAAGTAATGTTGACATGCGACCCTTCAAAATGGGTATTTAATCACTTTTCTAAATATATGTGATTACAAAAAATGAAGCCTGTAAGTTACAGCTTTCTTTACATGCCCTTAGTTACTTAAAAGTTTACATTAGACACTACCAGGAGCTGATCTGGCCGCACTTGCGTGTTTGCACTTCTTATCTGATGACAGGGAACATGAAGAAGCTGGCAAGGGACTGTGGAGAAAGTGCAGTGTATGAGTCTGTGCTGTATTGAGAATCCACTGTTGTAATGTTATGTTTGAGTAAACTTTTGAGACGCTCCCTGATTCCTCACTCTCTCTGCTCACCCCCTCCCTCTCACCCCTGCAGTGTTCATGAGTCAGCATGATTTGTTTATATTCTCCGCTGAGCTGATAAGGAGGTAAGGAACTCGCTTTTTGGCAAAACCTCTTTAAACTGCGGTTTGGTGGAGTTAAATGTACCAAATTTATTAAGAGCAGCATTCCTCCTTATTAAGTTGGGGGAACTTTGAACAGTTATATAGACAGATTAAATCTATACCTAATTTGAGCTGGGCTAGTTTTGCATTGTAGTTTGCACCATTTTTTCCCTTTTGAGGATAAATCTGTCAAACTTGGTGGCTCTACTTCTATCCATTTTACGTTGTCTGTGATTTTTGAAATTTTTCATCAAAATATTGCAAATTTTAGCAGAATGATGGCAGAAAGCCATTAACCAATGCATCCCTTTGTGTTTACATGCAAGTGAAGATCCAAAACTCAAAATTCTGTGATGCCACTAATAAGCCTAGTATGATGTTTTAACACATTTTTGTCATCGATTGATAAATGGGATTTTCTCTGATTAAAAAAAAAAAAGTCAGATATTAAAATACTCTAAAAATTCTCCATTTAAAAATTTCTACTTCATAGAAATGTCCTTTATCAATCTACTGATCACAAAGTGGTCTCTACTGGGATTCCCAGCGATCATTTGTAAAGCAGGCCATACAGACAAGATCGCTGTCCGCTATCACCGCTCAGCTCCCCATACATTTGACCGCTTGCTTGGTGAGCGTGCATACATTGTGAATGGGTAAAAGTAAATAAGTCACTGGCCATAGCTTCTCTCCCACTGAGATCAAAAGGGGCTTCTGAGAGGTAACAGTATATTTTTAATTTTATTTTTAACTTTTTTTTTTTTTTTTTGTCCACTTTTTTTTTTTTTATACCTAACATAACTATTTATAATAAAAAAAAAATTTTAATTTATTTATCATAAAACAACCTTCTTATCCCATTGATTACCATATTTTGGTATTGGTCAGGGGATATTAGTTTATATCATGTATCTCCGATTCCCCTTCTTTACCCTGGCCTTATATGGTGGTACTCCTTGATTATGGTCTTGCTGTAATATACGCGTTATTTAGATATAAATTTATGTATAATAAAACATGTTTTAGTAGTATAAAGTGTTCAACTCTGTGAATCTGTTTATCGTTGGATCTCGGTGTAGGACTTGCCTATATTCTGTTCCTAGTAAACCCCTTTAAACCATGCTTTTTTGTCCAACAAATTCCTCTATGGAAAAGACACAAAAAGACTGTTTATAACCCTATGACTCTGCTGTAGTGTAGTCAGAACACCACCTATTTCACAGCATCCCGCTCTACACGGGCAATGGATAGCCAGAACACAATGTGTATGGAGCCTTAGTGGAGGCTTACAATCTTCTTTTTTTTTTATTTTTTTTTTATTTTGTTATTGTACAGAATGTCTCTCCCTCCTTAGCCTCTCTCGCACTACACGTTTAATCCTGCTCTCTTACGATATGGGATTTAGGAGCTTCTTCTATCGAACGGACTAAAAAGCCTTTAATAATTTTTTAAAAGATTTACCCCGTAGAATTATTTGGAAACTAGAAAAAAAACACTAATACTTATTTTGTGTTTATGAAGAAAACCGGTTTCCCAATACTCTGTTTGGGCATATGAACATAATAGAGGGATGACCTCTTAGGACCTCTTTATGGATTACAGTAGAGACAAGCTCTCGAGTATTTTAAAGAGAACCTGTCACATAGTTTTTGCCCCCCTTGCTGAGGACAGCACAAGCTAGTGTCAGACCTGCTGTTTCTAGCGCTGTATCCCTTATTTAATGCTCAAATCTGCAGTTTTCAGCCAGAAGAGTCATGAAGTCAGTTTTTTTTTCAAACCCCACCCACCTGAGTCTAGCCCCGCCCACTTCAACTGATAAACCTATTACTTTGAATAGGTAGAAACATGTGAATAACTGTCAGTGGGTGGGGCTAGCCTTTAGTGGGTGGGGCTAACACCTGCTCATGAATAAGATTTGAGGGGTAAATACTCTAAAACTCCCGCATCTTCCAGAATAAGGGACACAGTGCTGGGAACAGCATGTCTGACACTAGCTTGTGCTGTCCTCGGCAAGGGGGGCGTAATCTATGTGACAGGTTCCCTTTAAAGGGACCTGAAAATAGAGATTTGGTCTTAAAGAGGTTTTGCCATTTCAGTCTAATAATATAGGCCATAAATGTCAGATAAGTGCTGGTCCCACATCTGGGATCCTCATTTTTCTTAAGAATGGGCTTCTGAAACGTCCGGCTCAGAATGAACAAGTTGGCTGCACTTGTGTGGTTTCTCTTCGTTCATTTTAATGGCTGTTTGGGAGTACGGCAGAATGATACTGTCTGGCTGTACTCGGAGCTTTCACTGAAATGATTAGAGTATCCACACAAGCATGGCCACTTCTCCATTCTGAGCCAGGAGTTTCGGAGGCCCATTCTTAAAATAGGTGCAGGTCCCAGAGGGGGACCCTCGCTTATCTGACACTTATGGTATATACTTTTTAGGAGCTGCCCTCTAAGCCATATGCTATGACTTTCGTGAGGGCTCTTGGTTGTGACCATATGCCACTCTAGTGCATCCTGTTCTACCTGGCAGGTATATGTCATACGGTATGTTTTAACAATAAGCTGTGACTGAGGCAAGTTATTGTTGTGACTAATGTATTGTCTTGCTGAAATTTGACAGACTAAGCACAGAGCGTTTCACATCTATTACTGGTGACCTATCTTTATAATTACTATTGATGTGATTCTTATTTTCGTGTTTTGCATCATATCTTGCTGATAATGCATCCACTGAACTGTACACATTTCAATTACCTCGCACGTTTTTTTTGAGGCCATGACTTCTCATTAACCGTTATAGGGTTTGCTTTTTATTATAAAGAATTGATAATTTTTGCATTAACCCTTCCGGTTTCTTTCTTTATACTCTTATTGTCCCCTGAGGAAATCTGAGGGGAGGAAACCAAAACCTGCTGGAACATCTTTAAACCTGGTCAGGATGAACCAAGGACATCCCAGTATTAGGTTAAGGTATCCTGTGCCCTATGGTTGTGATAGGTCAAGTAGGGACACATAGGGTTAGCTTTTTATACTCTATTCCCATTTACCTACTTTGGCATTGTGATTATTCATGTGTGGTCACTTTTCATTGTTCTCATACTTCTTTCGGTCTTAATCAATGGTTAAGTATCACTACTGTTTTTATATAACCTTATTAAAAGTTAAGTTTAAATTTGTACTCCATTTTGGTATTGTTTGGATTTATTTATTTTTTTAGAGTAGAGAATCCACAGCACGTGTAAAGATACTGCAAGGTGATCTTTATAGTGATAAACCCAAACTGTTACAGACAAGAAGTGCAGTAATAATAACCAAAGCGATTTTTTATTTTTTCTCTTTTTTTTTTTTGGGAATCCAATAATGTGACAGGTTAATGCAACGTTTCAGCCTAAATTATGCATGTCACAGTCAGAAGGATTGCCAAAAAAGAAATTATCAGAGCACAAATTGAGATCAGGTAAGTATGGAGTGGCCTATGGTATAAAGGTGGTAAAGCAAACGAAAATAGTATTAGTGGCCTATATTGAGGTACCCAGGGGAGCGGCAAGTTAAGGAGACTCGTAGAGTAGGGTATATGGCTAATTGTTGAAAAGCTGCAGTTTTTTTTTTTTTTTTTTTCCCCTTTTGGGTGGTGGTGGTGGGGGGGTACAACTGATGATTTTCCATATGAACATCACTTATTTCTCTGTGTATTCTATCAATATTCCATAAATGCCTGAATTGACAAAACCTTTTTAGGGTGGGTTCACACATTGCAGTTGGAAAACACATGCGATAAAAACCACAAAAAAAATGCCTTTTTTTAATTTGACCCCAATTTCACCTGTGTTCCAAAGTAAAGTCTAATACAAAATCACCTGCATTTAAAAAAAATAATTATTGAGAAATGCAACAAACGCAGTGTGTAAATCCAGCCTAAAGCTTGCTCCATCTATGGAAGGTACTGGCTGCTGGAAGAAGATGCCAGTCCTGGCTGGTTAACCACCTGAACTGCTATAGCCACTTATTGTCTACAGCAGTCACGCGTCCAATGTTTCAGACGTGTGTTTAGACCAGTGTGAAGTGTTGGCATGGGGCTGGCAGTGAATGGCTATGGCGCATATGTGCTGTTCTGAAAAGCAGTTTAGGTATGGATGAAATACTTGCAGGAGAGATCACACCGTAAATTCTGAAGTTTCCAACTTACATCTAGAAGCCTGTAAAAATGTGCGTATACTTCTCGCAAAGAAGATTGGTAGCAGCGGCTGTACTCAAACGGCTATGTTCACACGGCTGATTTTGGGACGGATTTCAGTCCGTATTGCGCGCCGTACTGCGCGCAAATACGTCTGCAATCCGTCCCAGTCATTACGGTAATCCACAGTTCTCATAAAGAACTATGGATTCAGTCTCCTCTCCCCGCTCGCGAAATACAACGAGCGGGAAGAAAGTGACATGCACATTATCCCGGCGGGATCCCCGCCGTGGATAATGAAAGTCTAGGGGGCCGGCGATCTGCCGCCCCCTGCCCCCGTACATGCCGTAATTGCGGGCGAAATCTGTCCTGCAATTACGGCGTCAATCAGCCATGTGAACAGAGCCAACAGGATAATGGGACAATTTTGACCACCTACTTGATGAAGACTTTCAAGAGCCCATTCTCATGATGGGTACCAGTACAGACGTTGGAGCCACAGCTATTACACATTTAAGACCTATCAAAAAGATATGCCATAAATATATGAGGGGAGAACCCCTCCATTACCTGACTGCACAATCTGTCCAACTTTTACTACCCAGTGTATGTGTGCCTATATATTGTAAGTAGCTACATTTTCCATGGACTTTGGTATCTAGCCATCTATTATTGCAATCACTGAACATAACAAATGATCATAAAGTTAAGGGTTCTGAAAAGGTCGTCTTTTTTTCTATTTTATTTGTCGTGTGTGTATCATAGCGTAGCTTTAGCTGAAGAAAATTCATGACCAGTTTGGAGTTAATGACAAGCTTGTTCCATTGGTTAGAGTCGAGATGTTTAGACAGTTGACCTTCTATGTAATCTACGAATCGTGACCACTTACACTTGGAGTAGCAGCAAGTGCTGTCACAAAGGAATGATGTCTGACGTAACTAATGGAGCTTCTAGCTCCTTTTGCAGTAAAGACTTATTTTCCCTAATAAAATAATTCTGAAGCATTTCTTCTTGGAACTCTACATCATCCTGTGTTTATTCCTCCTGGTAGTTTATAAATCACAGCTGTGTGTTGCCATTCCCCAATATGTCTGTTCCTATGTCAGCACTGGTTGGATAGTTAAATGATGAAGGCAACCATGGCTGCCATCTTGCTACTGCTATTAGACCCTGCCATAAAAGTATCATTATTGTACACTGTTATGCAATCTCTTATTGCAAAACAGTTTACAAGTGATCTCGCCATCTAGTTTTATTAAATGAAAACATTTTAAAATTGTGACACTTCAAAACGCCTTTCTGTCATTTTGCAAATAAAAAAATAAAGTTAAACTTAATTGGTATAGCTGCATCCGAAAAAATCCAATGTATTAACTGCACATTCTGCTCAGATTTGCAAATCCAAAAACAGACGGTGGCTTTTGTGTAAATCTGCGCCAAAAACCGTGGTCCTACAAGTAGACTTCATGGCAGCCCTGTTCTGTTTCCCAGCACATTACATAGTACAGTCAATAGTACATCTTAGCTTGCAAAAAAAAAAAGCCCTCATACATCTATGCATATAAAAATGTAAAAACAAATTAGGCAAGACTGAGTGGGAAAAATGTACATTTCATAAACCAAATTCACTGTGGTGGGGACGGGTTAACGAGCTTTGAAACATGACTGGGGATTTCAAACCAAGCTTCTACAGACTACCGTTTCAGTGTATTTGCCCCTTGTCAGGGTAGAGCAGGGTTCTGACTGCCTGGATGAGAGGACTTTTGATGTAGTTCTAAGGGGAAAAAATTTCAGGGAAAAATCCCAATTTAAATTTTTGATTTTCACCGTTGGGTTTTAAAAAAATTTTGTTTTTCCCCCCATTTTAAGACCCAGGGGGAAACAGTTACCCAAAAACCTTTTACAATGCCCACTTTTTACACAGTGTTGATAAACCGGTGGCCAAGTTTAAAGGAAGGGCCCAATTTCTAATTTTGACCAAAATTTAAAGGGTTGGCTTATTTTTAAACGCCAGAAACGGGCAGCAAAAGGGGGCGAATTTTTGCTGCCTTCAAGCCACGTCCCCTTTAAAAAAGGAAAACGCCCCTTTTGAGGCGCGAAGCGTCTAAAAACGGGTAAAACATATAGAAAAAGGGGCCAAAAAAGCTTGTTTTTTGGCGAAAATTGGGGGCCAAAAATTTCTGGCGAAACCTGCCTTATAAATCTGCCCCAGGTGCCCTTGATATTTTTTAAAACCAAAATTAAATTAATATACTGAAATAGTCAAAAACCCTCCATCCAAAAATACATCGTGATGCATATTTGGTTTGGGGTTTTTTTGGAGGGATACTTCACTGCGTTTTCTTTTAAATTAACTTAAATTTGGACCCAATTGTTTTTTAAAAGGCACGTAAACGAAACCCCAAAAACGTTCCCAAAACGGGTGGTACGTTTTTGGTTTACTTTATTTTGCCCCTAAAATGAAACCCAAATTGTTTCTTAAGGGGAGTTTCCCAACTTAAAATGGATCAAGAATTGACCCCGCCCCTTTTGTCTCCCGGGCAATTTTGCTAAGGGTATACCAAAAAGGGCTTTTTTCCTTTTAATTTTAAAAAACTGGCTTTATTCAAACTTCTTTAAAAACTTGAATGAAAGGTGTGTATCAAATTCACACTACAACATAAAGTTCATTAGAACGAATTCACCTGTTTGCTCCTGCGGTCACTCCTTTTCATCGCATTTCAGCTTAGGAGGTCAGACCTGTATAAAGTTCACTTTGAACAGAGTCCATACCTTGACAAAGGGGGCGTGTCGGCTCCCGAAACGTTGCGAGACGTAGCGGTGTTGAGGAGAGGAGGAGTTGATGAAGGCTCTAACACTATGGACTCTGTTCATTCAAGTTTTTAAAAAAGTTTGAATAAAGCCTGTTTTTAAGTATAATAGGAAAACGCCTTCCTGTGTATACCGTTAGCAACATTGCTTGGGAGTGCTGATTGGTAGGTGGGGTCCTGCAGCAGCGATATTGCCTGACTTGCTCAGATACAAAGGTGCGCTGTCTAATGAATGAATAGTCACTCCTTTTGTATGCATCTGCAAAACGCGATTCAATTACGTATGTAAAATACGTATCATGTGAAGATCCATATTTTACTTTGAAATCAATGAGATCTAATACATTGCAAAATATGTATTTCAAATTTCCTGTGTCAACATATCCTTAGGCAAAAGAGGGTCTCCATCGCCCACTATTGGAAGTACCGTCCAGGTGCAATTGTAAGGTGTGACACTAAAGATCCTAGCTCTTTTCCCTAGACCTTATTTGACTATTGTGATTTGCCATGGAGCATTTCATGGCCTATAGGTCTCTACACTTTTATGATACTCTCACCAAGAAACAGCTTTACCCCCTAAGATCTATTCATGTGTTCTCATTGGTCGTTTGTTTTTTCTTATGAAGGTTTCTAACAAAACCGGCTCCTGCATTATTTTATGGGTGAACACAAATGTTAGGAGAATCATCCGGTTTTCTTTTAGAGGTATGGCTTTTTAGGGCTAGCGTCTACAGCTTTGCCTTAAGAATTATATCATTTATAATATGTGTAAGCTCCAGGTGTTATAGAGATAATAATCTGCAATGCAGTGCTTCATACACAATACATGTGGGGAAATGCAGTTGTAAAATATGTTCTTCAGCTATAACTATTGACTGGTAACGGTAAGCATTTAATGCCTTACAGATGATCTCGGATCAATACTGCAGCCCGAGAGGGAGACTGATGATGATCCTCGCAATGTGTGTCCCTCTGGCACGATCTTTCTCTTCATTGGCATCTGCCATCAGGAAAGTTGTTTGGTTCCCCATAGACATTAGGTCATTGGTTTTTATTTAATGTGTATGGCCAGCTTTATTTTAAGGTCTAGTATTAGGATTTACAGAAACCTAGAGCCTCTGCTGGTTTTCAGCCTCTCCACTGTGACGTTCCAGTAGCATGGAAAGATACCCAACAGAGCTTTTATTTTTTTTTTTTTTTTTTTTTAAAGCTTATGATTTTTTATAATTAAATTTATTGCATTATGACTATAAAAATTCAATAAGTTTCATATCAAGTTAGAGCCAACCCTCAATTAGCCATTATAATTAGAAATTTTATAGACTTGAGTAGAAGGCAACCAAAAAGTCTGAATCCAGCACGTTTTATTCACGTGTGCTGAGGTTTGTCCAGGTATGGCGCACTCTAAGGGCTGATTCACCCGGCTTATTCAAGCCGTAATTGCGGGACGGATTCCGCCTGCAATTACGGCTTGAATAAGGGGCGTTGCGGGGGCGCTGCCCGCCGGCCCCATAGACATGCATTATCCACGGCGCGTATTCCGCCGGGATAATGTGCATGTCACTTTCTCCCCGCCCGGCAGATTCGCTGAGCAGGAAGGGGGGATGGAATCCATAGTTCTCTATGAGAGCTGTGGATTACCGTAATGGCTGGGATGGATTGCAGCCGTATTGCAGCGCAGTACGGTGCGCAATACGACTGCAATCAGTCCCTGAAATAAGCCGTGTGAACGGCCCCTAAGACTACATGTTGAAATAGTTCAGTATAGTATTATCATGCAGCACTTTATTTAAATGGGTTTAATACAGTCGGCTCTTTGCAGAGGTGTAACTGGACTTTATTGTGCCCCATAACAAAATGAGATGGACTCCCAACTAGCTAAAGAGAGGAAAGTGAAACGGCATTACAGTGGTCCCTCATCGTGCAATATTCATAGGTTCAGGAACAACCGTTAGCCATGACGAGACCATAACTCTATGGGAAAAACTAGTTCTGAAGCTCCAAAATGTTACCCTCAACATGATGCAAAATGAAAATCAAAGGAAATTTAGTAGATGAGTAATGCATATAATGACTTCCTTTTATATATAAAAAAAAAAAGTCTGCTGAAAGCAAGAATTCACTCTGTTAGAAACGGAAGCTTCTTTGAGTACTTTCCACACAATGTGCCAGAAAAGAGAGAATGCCCAGAGGAGCCGCGCATCCTGGAACATGTAAAGAGTAGTACAGAACACGTAGTACCACACAGTACTGTAGAGAGGCGCTACTAGACTGTCAATCATGAGGAGTAACATTTTCTCAGTGGATTTTACCATTAAAAACCACGTCGGATGTTGTGGATTTTGGTTGTGTTTATTCCGACGGATTTACAGTTCAACAGAGTACTGTTCATTTCTATGGGGAACATATTCTAAGTTGTGTGTGTTTCTTTTTTACCCCTCTTAAAAATCGACACAATATGCGTTGTATTAACTACAACATATTTTCAGTTGAGGTAAATGGGGATAGTTTTACTTTCATTTTTAGATGAGCATCTCAAGTTGTGTGGGCGGAGCCATACAGCAGCTTTTCAAATAAAATGTTCGTAAGTGGCTGGATCTTCCATTAATTGCATGTGCCTGTGACATTGTTTGGAGAGTCTGCTTTCAAGATACAGTGGTCTTTCCTGGGACATTGTATGGTGAGGCTATTGTAACCTTAGGGAGCACTGTAAAACTAGCAATAATATGGATAATAACAATGTACATCATAGAACTCGCATAGTAGTTCTAGATGGTACAAAGCCACTAACCTGTTAAAAGAGAAATAGTATTACGGCTTACCTATTCGGGTTAGTCCATATTCTCCTATGTGGATCAATGCTGTTTTGTTCAGCTCCGGGCACACTGCCGGCCAAACGGTGAATACATTGCAAAACT
Organism: Phyllomedusa bahiana; assembly: GCA_025379985.1. Lineage (NCBI taxonomy): Eukaryota > Metazoa > Chordata > Amphibia > Anura > Hylidae > Phyllomedusa > Phyllomedusa bahiana. Next base: position 21,618 of record JAODAL010030875.1, on the reverse strand, counting down.
TCTGGATATCCAGGTGCCGTTACCAGAACGAGGCTTGCACTGCATAAGACTCCATGCCGGATGACAGTAAAACAAAAAGCTTTATTCTTCCATTAAAATGACATCAAAGCACAATGATACACAGACATGTACACAGATGACAGAATCTGTGGCCAACAGACGCGTTTCGAGCCCTCAGCTCTTGCTCACAGTTAAACATAAAATGCACGGCCACCATATTTAAAATACATGCTTAGCCAATCGGATTGCTAGCTATGATCACATGATAGCCTAAGGAGACCGAGGTTGGGAGACTTTTTAATGCATATCACTATGCCAATCATATTATTCTATATATATATATATATATATATATGAGAGAATTGGTCCGATTCCGATAATTCAGATTGTCATCTGTTTGTGATTGTGCTTTGCTGTCATTTTAATAGAAGAATAAAGCTTTGTTTTACCGTCATCCGGCGGGGAGCCTCATGCGGTGCAAGCCTCGTTCTGGTAACGGCACCCGGATATCCGGAAGTTTTGTAACCTGTTATTACTTAACATAAGAAGAAAAAAGGGTTCTTCCACCTGCGTGGCCCCCACAAGCTGCTATGGTGGCTGCAGCTATAGTCACACCCGTTGCGCTTCGATCTGGATGGTTTCTTTGGTGAACAGAAGACTGTCTTGGCACCTAGTTCTCTCTGTTGTACACATAGAAGTCCAATACAGTAATTACAATGTATTTGATTTTGCCTTTGGGGAAAGCCGTCTGTCCTATTACTACAATCCTGTATGTGGAAGGCTCCTGGTTCATTGCATCATTTTGGTTTCCAGTTCTAGCAGGCAATGATGCAGTAAGACTTTTATTGTCACTTCTGATTGTACCTGCCTCCAGCAGAAGATCAAGGGATGTTCCTTGATGTCCATTTTTCTTACAGTTTAGGTAATGAGTGATTGATTCTTTCAGCAGCTCTTGCGGAAGTATTTGTGGCAGTAGGCTTCTTTGTTTACATACATAAGCTTTGCTGTTGCCTTTTTGAATGGGAAGATGTGGTAATATCGATTATTTCTTCCCACCATTGACTTGGTCTCCTCAGGGAGCGAGGCCCTTGTCAATAAACTTGAAAGCCTTATTCATGGAAGAAAGCTGTACTGTGATTTTGTCTTAATCCATCAGCATCCCCTTCATCAGATACACTTAAAATCCCATCTCTAGTAACCTTACGCTTTATTGTTTCAATATTTGTGTAATTACCTTGTGGTTTTGGGGGAATAGAACCTTCTCCATGCTCACTTTATGAAGAGGAATCGGTGTGATCTCCTTTCTGCTTTTTTCATTATGCAATCAATATTAATAGGATAGATAGGTTAGCCGTCAGCTTTGCTGATTTGCAACATGCAAGGATTAAATTATTTTCAAGAACAATTTTAGCAAGGTGACTATAAAACCTAAATTGATATCGGTGCTTTCTTCGTACGAGACTGTGAGGTCATTGCCTCTTGTCTGCCTCTTCTTTTGTTTTAGAGGTTAAACAAATAAACATCAATATTGATCTGGCTGACAATTTTAGAAAAAAATTCATAAAGATTTCCAGAATTTGTATGAACGGAGTAATTGGATTTAGTCGTCCTTTATATTTTTTTTTCTGTATATCCACATATGAACTACTATTTCCCAGAGGCTGGTGGATTGATTTATGGAAATATGAAAGTTAAAAATTTCACCCTGTTCTCGCTTATAAAGGCTCCTATCTGCTGACATAAGATTTTCATGGCTGTAGTAAAGTTAATCTATTTCAAATTAAGGATCTTCACTTCTCTAAGCTGTGCTACCCTGCAGTTAAGAAATGTAGTTATAGCTATCTTGGGTCAGTGGTCTTGGGAAGGCTTTGGAAATTTTGTAAAATTAAAACCACAAAAAAAATGGGACATAAATTACCAAGGAAAACTACAAAGCTACACTTACTGCTCAATGGCTGAAAGATATACCGAGTCCCATCAGCAGGCATCTCTGGCCCAAATGCTGCATGGGAAAGATAGGCAGGTGCCGGATATTAATGAGCCAATGCTGTAGGTACTAATTCACACCAGCATGCAGAAAGCCACAGTATAACACATAGGGAGAATGCCATAGATAAGGCGATGCAAAGGATTACGCCATTCATACAGGAACACTATGCTGAGTTACAGCCTATAGCGCCCATAATATTCAAATGGACACGCTTCCCAGCACTTAGAAGGTGTCCTGCACAAAATACTTGTACCCTAAGCTCCCAAGTGTTTTAGGGCAAAAAAATATAATAACATGCTGGAAAAATATGAGGTATTAGTTGATACGGTAGCTACAGTATGCAAGCTTGCAAGCCCTGGCAAGGCTCCTCATTTCTTGCAAGTCCCTACACTATTAAAAATAAAACCACAAAAAAAATGGGACATAAATTACCAAGGAAAACTACAAAGCTACAATTACTGCTCAATGGCTGAAAGATATACTGAGTCCCATCAGCAGGCATCTCTGGCCCAAATGCTGCATGGGAAAGATAATACTAATACTAATTCACACCAGCATGCAGAAAGCCACAGTATAACACATAGGGAGAATGCCATAGATAATATTTTTCCAGCATGTTATTATATTTTTTTGCCCTAAAACACTTGGGAGCTTAGGGTACAAGTATTTTGTGCAGGACACCTTCTAAGTGCTGGGAAGCCTGCCGATTTGAATATTATGGGCGCTATAGGCTGTAACTCAGCATGGTGTCCTGTATGAATGGCGTTACCCTTTGCATCGCCTTATCTATGGCATTCTCCCTATGTGTTATACTGTGGCTTTCTGCATGCTGTGTGAATTAAATACCTAGAGCATTGGCTCATTAATATCCGGCACCTGCCTATCTTTCCCATGCAGCATTTGGGCCAGAGATGCCTGCTGATGGGACTCTCTATATCTTTCATCCATTGAGCAGTAAGTGTAGCTTTGTAGAAATTTGTAAAATTTCATCAAGTTAAATGTATTTGGGTTTGTCCTTCAAGAAGCAGCAGCGAGATTGAAGTTTCTTGATGTTATCAACAGGGAACGTCATAGAATTTGGACAATAAGACTTGAGGATGACATTACAGTTCATTTCTGTAGTTTAATGTGTGTTTGGTACCTTCTCATAATCAAAAGTTATTAATTGAAAGGATCAGTGTCTGGTGTTTTTTTTTTTTTTTTTTTTTGTTAAATAAATTTTATTAAGGAGTACAGACAATAAATACAATACACAATCCATTCCACATTTACAGTCCTGTAAAATATCAATGTACATAGATTTCACTGCGTATTAAACATTAGAGATATTGGCATACACTAGACATGTACTGTAAAATGACAAATTGTCTGTACTCCTCAAAAGGTTTTTTCCCTTTTTTCTCCCCTCCCCTTTAGACCAACTTTCCCGCCCCATAACATAACCTAACTGAACTCCCCTTCCCTGTGCGAGGACTGCTTAACTAGACTGGCTCCCTAGATCCAAATTTCCTAAATTACCTTTTAATTGCTCCACTAAGTAGTATTCTGTGTATTTAAATGGTTCTAACAAGGATTTAATCTCTCTGTCAGTGCATTCTTTTGAAATAAACGGTCTCCACTTTTGCAAGAAACCTTTCGCTTCTTTATCTGCATTCCTCTCCGCCTCCAATTTTTCCATATAAAGGGCTTGTTTCAAGCTATCTCGTACTTCTTCCAGTGTGGGGATCTCTTTATCTAACCAGTGTCTGAGTAGGCATTTTTTAGCCGCTAGTAAAGTTACATGAACCCCCTTCATAGGTACTACCCTTTCCTCTACTTCCACTCCTGTCTCATTGACAGCATAGTGGAATAGAAAACCCTGTGTTCTAGTTTTAATGCACAATTCCAGATTTCTTTATCGAGCCCCAGAATCTAACAACTTCTGGACAAGTCCACATACAGTGGTACACATTCGCTTTTTCCAGGTTGCACTTCGGGCAGGCCTCTAAGAACTCTGGGTTCCCCGGGCTGTGAGCGATGTTAAATGCATAGATGGAGTTGTGTGCCAACCGAAATAATACTTCCCTCCATTGTTCATTAAGGATAGCCTTCCTAACCTGCGCTATTCCTTTTAAAATTTTGTTTGTCAAATCTGTATCCTGTATTTGCGACTCCCAGCCCTTAAAAAGGTTGGTTTCCAAGGTCTCTGTGTCTCTCCTGCGTAAACATAGGTAGCTTCTGGATAATAGCCCTTTACTAGGACCGGCTTTACAAAGTTCTGAGAATTCCAATGTCTCGCCCAGGGATTGTAAATTACACTTTGGCCCTGCAGAAGCTTTCTACCTGTTTAAATTGAATAATTTGATTTTGACCTAGTTGGAATTTTTCCTCTAGCTCCCCCCATTTGAGTAGGGTGCCCTCCGTTGAAGACAGAATATCACCCAGCTTCAATATCCCCTTTTTTCTTCCACACTGCAAAGAATTTATTTTCTCTCCCTGGTTTGAAAGATGGTGTGTCCCATAGCGGCAAAAAATGTGAAATATACATTGGTCTGTGATATAATTTCCTAATGTGGCGCCATGTAGCCAATGTGTCCCTCAGAACTAAGCTCTGCTTTGTGTGTGTGGTTTGCCACTTCAACGGTGTGTGAAGAAGTGAGATCAGGTTTTCAGGGGCTGCAAATTGTGACTCCAGTCCTGTGTTGGAAAAGAAACTGGTTCCTTCTAGCCAATCCTTGACATGTCTCCACATGGAGGCTAAGTGATACAGCTAATATTGGGGATTTGCGCTCCCCCTTAAGTTCTTCCCATCGTTAGTTTCTTGTAGCTAATGCGTGGTCGTCTCCCTTTCCAGACATATTTTGTGAAAGCGTTTTGCAAGTCTCTCACATCTGTATGCTTGAGCAGTATAGGTATATTTTGTAAGGGGTAGAGCAGTCTGGCAAAGCTCACCATCTTGTGTCTGTGGTGTTCCAACCACTTAGACCCAGTGTTGGAGCGCAGTTCATTCTGCTAGAACACCCTACAGCTGCTGTACATTACTATACATACCTCTTATACGCTGTTGTAAAGGAGGACAAATTGTATGTATAATATCTTGTATTGCATTGTATGAGAAAGATATAGAGCGTTAAAAGATGTTCCTTCAGGTATAGAAAAAGGTGACAGTTGGGACGGTTTGGGTGAGCAACCAATCAGGGAGTAGAAGGGGGCAGAGCTGGAGGCCAGGTAGGAGTTGGAGGATGGAACAGGTCAGCTTTATAGTCAGTTGGAGCTATGCGCAGTGTATATAGTTCTAGCTGAAAGCAACTATGAAAGGGGATCCCTGTCTATTAAGGCACCAAAAGACAGGGCAGGCTGAGGCAGAAGAGAACAGCCAACTCATTGATATACCGGAGATTGAGCAAGCACCAAGACAGAGAGAGATGGTAGAGACCCAGGTGGAGTGGACCTGAGGAGAGTCACACAATCCAGAAATATGGGTGCGCAGTTTGGGGGACTGCCAGAAGAGTCAAGGGCTGCTATAGAGTGGACAGTGTGTGTCCTGTGTCGCCAGGTGCCAGCACCTGGCACAGTTGGGCTGAGAAGGGGGGAGATAAAAAGGGGATTGTGAGAAATGTCAATGGGTCCAGAGATCAGGAGAGAAGTGTTGAGGTGATATGTGCCTTAACCAGGGTTGTGGAGTCGGAGTCGTCATAAAATGGACCGACTCCCAAAATATATAAGTTGGTCCAGTTAGTTCGATGCAAGAGGAATTGGGTCCGGCCAGTGCTCCTGCTCCCATATCTTCAGCCTCATCACATGAGGAGTGTAATTGATGACATGGAGCAGCAAAGCGCTGCACCAGGGGAAAAGATTCTGCTCCCATGGCAAACAGATTTCCGCAAAATTTTTAACCTGTTTTCAAAGAAGTAGAAGAGTTTAACCATTCATCAAAACTGACTGTGGCTGAGGCAATTCCTTTATACCCTGACATTGATAGATGTTGCCCCTGTGGTCACCACTTTGCACCAAACCCAAGTTAGTGTAGAGAGGCCGTTCTCTAGCCTGGAAATAATGAGCTCAGATGTGAAGTCATGTATGCAGGATCTGATGGAGGCAAAACTATTTCTCAGAACAAATTCAGAGACTCCACAAATGTTCCTGCAGTGATTTGCTTATTTACAATTTTTTTTATGTTCTAAAGTCATATCCAATAAATGTTTTACACTGACAAGCAAAATGGTAACAATGTTTTGAACTTGTGACTTTCAGGATTTATATCTCACCATCCACTACAGCTTTGTGCATGAGGCTACTGTAATTTTATATACAGTACAGTCATCTTAACTATCTTATACATAAATGTGACTTGCAAGTATTTAGCATCTGCTTAGTTCTAGTTTTGCTCCTAAAAATCAAAGTGTTAATTTTTATTATTTTGTTAGTATTTGGTCAATCCACCTTTTGGGTTTCAATACTGCCTGAATCCTTCTGGGCTCTGAATCCGATTCAAGCACATCTTGACCAAAATCTGATCCCAGGTCTCTTCTACACATTCCCAATGTTGGTGCAGACTGGGCTTGGATACAAATATAGCTTTTTCTTCAACTCTACACACAAGTGTTCAAAAGATCAAAACACTGTTACCCTTTTGCTTGTGTCTGTTCTTCCTAAATAGCTTGATTATTGTATCATAAGGTGATAAACAGCCTGATGTTACCATTTTACTACAGTAAAGTTATTACTTAAACATGTGCCATGTATGAGGGAGTCGGGGCTTCGGCTTGCCGACTCCACAGCCCTGGCCTTAACCTTGTAACGTCCATAAGAAAAGTGCCATGAGTAAAGCCTGAAGATTCCCGGAGTCAGTGTGTTGTCTGCTTTATTTACCGCTGGTGCATCACACCTCCACTACACGCCTAGTACTTCACCTATCTCCGTAATAAGTACCATCTAGTAACCTGCACATATTTTACACCATTACCTGCTTTTTGCCCTTTTCTCTCTCCCAATAATGCATATGCAGTTTCAGCAGGGCCTTGCCCTGTTCCCCTGTGGGGCAGCTAAAGCTTAGACCAGTGTTTCTCAACTCCAGTCCTCAAGACCCACCAACAGGTCAAGTTTTCAGGATTTCCTCAGTATTGCACAGGTGATATAATTGTTGTCAGTGCCTTCTGTGGGAGATCCTGAAAACCTGACCTGTTGGTTGGTCTTGAGGACTGGAGTTGAGAAACACTGGCTTAGACCTTAATAATAATGAGAATGACGATGTGTTCCCCTGTTGTGGTCGAATATACATGCATTTAAAGTCTAAGGGATTGCCGAAGATGGCAGTACAGCGCTTGGCTAACTGGTCAAACTGGGAGACATGGGACTCCCATTCTTTGTACTTTTTACTGAGGTCCTTAGTAGCAGATTACACCTATCCTGTAATTGAAGTCCCATTCACGTCATGTTTCTTTCCCTTCCTTGTGGTATCTTTTGGGATCTCCCCGCACCTGGGACAACTTCACTTGGTGTTTTATCGAGGAACGTCACAGCGTTTCAGGGTGAAACGCACATGGTTAGGATCAAGTAACGTGCAGCTATTTCATGCTGCCATCATTTGGGCAGCATAAAGTAGCTGACGGGCTCCCTTTAAAATGGATACTAAATTATGTGGAGTGTTAGTGCCTAAATTAATGGCTACAAACGTAACAAAATCTTCCAGCTAGCCTTTGGTGGGCGGGGCTAACACCTACTTGTGTATAAGATTTGAGGGGTAAATGCTCTAAAACTCCAACATCTTACAGAATAAAGGATGCAGTGCTGGGAACAGCAGGTCTGACACAAGCTTGTGCTGCCCTCAGCAAGGGGGCATAATCTATGTGACAGGTTCCCTTTAACAGACCGGAAAAGACTGCGTTTCACATCACTATTGGTATGCCGTGATTGGCCGAACATCGTCCATTGAGAGCACCGGGAGCTTAGCTCTCAGCCAATCAAAAGCTGGGCGACTAGCAGCTTAGAAGATGGATGAGTAGAGTGTTACATTTAACTTTTTGTGCTGAAATGCCCTCCTCGGATTCTACTCGAGTCAGCTGCTGGTGTCCAGGGCGCCAGCGGCAATCTCTTCAGCTGTATGCACCTCCTCTGGGAGCGCACACAGCTGAACATACTATTGTGGAGCAGAGAAGGAGTGCTCCCTGCTCCGCAATGGACTCCGGAAAACTGCAAGCAGATTTGCGGCTTTCCGGAGTAACTGGCACAGACGGCTTGCTACGTCATCACGCTGCTTGTGCGGCCTGATGACCTCACACCCTCTGTGCCGGGAAGAAGACGGAGCGCAGGGAGAGAGGCAAGTACGGTATAGGTTTGTTTTTTTGTTTTTTTTATGTTGACTTGGAAACCCTGCCTACGGGGGACATTAAACCACCTATGTAAATGTGTTATTTTTGTGTGTAGGTAGTATCTATTTAAATGACCAGTGTTCGTTGTGATCCTATTGCGTAAACAATCAAAAAATGGTAATTCACTGATCTCCGTTTCTGTCTAGCATGTGAATGGCGTAAATTTACCAGTAGCTGCTGCATTTCCCACTTCCTAGGCTTATACTCGAGTTAATAAGTTTTCCAGTTTTTCTGTGGTAAAATTAGGTGCTTATACTCCAGTCTATATGGTACATAAATCAGTAATTACATTACTATGGTATCACATCATAAGTAAGGTGAACTATATCTAATTCTGTGGCAGATTGATAAAACTAGCTTGTTTGCAACTATACCGGCCTTTACACTAAAATTAGAGAATAGCCGGAAAAGGCAAGAGCTCAAGACGATACAGGTGTGCCCTAAGGGAAACTAGTTCTAATTCCACAGCAGAAAAATATAGGTAGATTGTCAAGAATTCAAAGTGATATAGAAATGCAGTGATCGGCTACGCGTCCTCCAAGAGGAATATCTTAAACCCTGCATCCAATCAAAAGCTGAGTGGCTGGCAGCACAGAAAATGATTAGATACTTAGTTATATGGAGCAATAAAGTAAATAGGATTGAGTAAATATGCAATTTACAAAACCCTATATTACAATAAAAAATAATACATCACTTGCTTAAAAAGGGCCTGTATTATGTTAATCAATATGTAAGCTCAATGGTCTTGTTCAGACCCTTCAGTTTGCAATTTAGTGACAGTCTTGCTTACTCCACCAACATAGTGATTGACAGCTTTCCCTGCATCCGAGTGTGTGTACAGAGCAAACTGTCAATCACTGTACATAGGCAGGGTAAGCCGTGCTTTCAGTTTCACAAACTTCTCTGCTTTTTAGTTAGAAATTCAGCATCAAATCATATAAAACTGTACATCCGAGCTCCACTTCTTTCCCTTGATCACATCCTGCTCTCAGGGCAGCATAAACTTCCTGCCAGGTTCCCTTTAACTGATGCACAGCTTTTTTGATTCTTTGCTTTTTAGGGAATTTTCACAAGCAGCAAATTTGTCGGCGCATTCCCACTCCTAAAAATCATTCTTGGCTTGAAGAAATTTGTGTCAAAAATATATATATTATTTTAAATAAAAAGCCTAGAGCAGTCTACTACAATGTGACACAAACTTCCGGAGAGCACATCTCCTTTATGCCCTTGTGAAGGTGATTGGGGACACTTGCAGATTTGTTAGCTCAAACTGTGGACAACTGAGGTTAAACCGTCCTTTGTGTGTGTTTTTTCTGAAACTTTCAGGTTTGAAAGATAATTTCAGTATTTTTCGTATCATGGGCAGAGTCGCAGGTTTTTTTTCGGAGTCCGATGACAATGAATCGTCTTCACAGCTTAATGCAGTTGTCATAAAGTTGTCTCTAAGGTTTCGCGAGATGCTGGTTAAAATTAAACTTCCTTCACAAGGTGCAGAAATAATAGATTGTTACTGTACAATTTCAGTACATCTCTCATAAATCCAAGACATTGTAATGGATCTTTTTGGGATTTTTTTTTGTATTTTTAATAGCCTTTCTCCATACTGCTCAGCTGAGAACAGCTAAAGATTTCCACATGGAGATAGTCAAAACAGAAGGTGCTGTGTTATGTATTGCTATGCTTTTGTGTGTAATTCCCCTTTTGGGTCAGCAACCTTTGAAATGCTTCTGCAGGTTTTAGTGACAGTCGTTTCAGACTCTTCTCAGCTTTTTTTCCCATAGTGTAAGTAAAAAGTGATGTCCTGCTAAAATGTATGACCTACCTGGAGGGTGAAGATGATTGCTGGGGAAGAGAGTTGGCTTGTGTGTGTATAATATACTGCAATACATAACTCAAATATGACTTTACCTGCAAACTGAAAAATGCTGTTTATTGAAGCAGTGTTATACAATATCTGAATAATCAACGTTTCCCATCACTGCTGTGCTGCTATTCAGTCCTTTTTTTTGATAAAAAAATAAGCAGAGGAGACTTAATGTGACATGTATGTACGGGGCCGCGCCTGTTCTCTAGATTTATAGTAAGGCACACTCCAAAATTAGGCGCATTACCGGGCGCCCGCAGCACTTTGTAATGTGCCTGAGATCAGGGGCGTTCTGGAGGCATGTCATACCACAACCGTATGATTCTACGCATTTATAATGGGAGGACGGCAAAACTGGGTGCATTACTGCTAGAACAGGTAAAGTTAAAAGTGGTTTATCTGAGCCTGGATTGTCGTTTTTGAACTAGAAAGGGCTAAATCTATCACCTACGGTAGAACAGGTTCATAAATTCAGACACATTCTATGATACTAATGCGTGCAAAATAAAAAGGCGTCTGGGCACCAAAATACATACATGTTGCCCATAACCCGAATGTGATGTCCAAGGGACCCTGCTAGTGCAGACAGTGTCATAAAACAGCCTGCCATGGCGGTCCCATAACATTGTCATCTGCCACGTATTATTATTCTGAAGTCTCTGTACTGGTTCTAAATTCTTTGGTGCAACATTAGTGACTTTACCCTGTCCTGGTTGCATTCTGGAAAGCATGTACTGAGCATGTAACTATTTAGTACATAGCAGATATGAGAGGACTTGCAGGACACATCTGGAGTTAGTGACCATCCTTGTGAATCGGAACCATATAGAGTTCTGTGGAGTTGATTTTGCTTTGGTGAACTTCAGTGGACTCTTTTGGGGTTGAAGATGCACAATCCTCTATAACAGAACTTTAAAACCTAACCTATATATAGTCAGATTTATAGTTTTTCATTTGTATTGATTGCTGCAGTGAATCCTTGGTATAGATTAATCTATATAAAGTGGGGAGCAATGCACTAATAACACTATGGTGGCACCAAAGTTTTAGTTGCTTATAGCTTTCGATGAGGGAGATGGCAGCAGAATACAATTATTGTTTATAGTCTCCTGTGTGGATATTGTCCAGCATATTGTGACGTACAGGCAGGGAAGAGAGAAATCCTTGTAATTCTTAAATGGAGGCTTTTTTATTGCAAAAATACAGATATGTAAGAACATGGTACAGGCAACAAAAAAGACACTGCTGGCGAGTTTTGAGCTATCTGCTCTTAATAATAGCATTTAAAACTCTGCCAAATATCTGCATACTAAGGATGATAAAATTAAACCCTCCTGCAAGCCGCAAACATCCCAGCAACCAATACCTGTCATGGATCCAACACAACATGGTGGACATCAGCGTTGGGACAAGATGAGCATCAGAATGACGGCAGATCATGTGACCGAAATTGCCAACCACTAGGCCGTGAATGCGTAAAGAAAGTATCCTCATCCGACCTGCAGGAATAAAGTGATGAGCACCACAAAACACAATAGAACAAGAACAGCAAAGGTAAAAACAAATAGGACACTGAAAAAAATATAATGCAACAAGCAAAAAAAAATAACCGCAATAGAGTATTTCAGAAATGGAATAATGAATTTTTCAAATTTTAAGCCATATGGATGGATGGTGTTAGGAGTCACAATCCAAAATGCTTCCCTATCTCTTAGTTTGTATTTAAGATTGCCACCACAGATGTAAATTGTACCTATGTTCTGTTGGTTGCATATGATGGAAAACTGAATTCCGCACGGCCTGGGTTGATTGCTATTGGATTTTCCACCGTAGAAGTGCATGTTTAGCATTTTAATTTTGACTGAATAAGAATGGAGAGTAAAAACGAAGATTTGGCATATCTTGTGTTAAGTCTTCTAATCTGGTTATCTATAGAAGGTGTTGCCTTATTCACACTATCATTAGGTTTTCTGTTAAACCAAAAACCATGATGGCAGTGGGGCACATGTATCAAAACTGTCTAATACTTAGTGTAAAGTTAGCGTGGACAGTCTTACAATGCAATAGTGTTGATAAATGTGGCCCATGTTAGAACTTAACTTAACTTTTACTCCATTTATAAGCTGGATTACTTTATACCACTAACTGCATCAAAAGTTTGGCGCATGATGTTGCTTGCTTGCCGTGCTTCCATTTGACAAAGCCGAACACCTGTTACCATGACTATACCCTATTTACTGGATGAGGCACAGAAGTGTATAGAAACTGTTTACAACATAATAAATGTGGTGTAAAGCATGTACATAATTTTGACCTAAAATGTGCCAGAGTTCTGGTGCTATTACCTTGATAAATGTACCTCATTAAATGAAGGACATTAACGGTTCCTGTAACATGCTGTGCTATTCTTCCTTTCAAATCTGATGGAACTATCCATGAAGGCTGTGGTGAACAGGCCTTGATCCAATTGTTAAATTTAAATAGGACTTTTTTGCTTATTTTGATTGTGTGTATTCGTTTCCCTGTGCAATAACAATTCTTGAGCGTCTTTTCTTATAACTATGTTCTTCTGTTCCTGTGTTCTTTTCTAGAAATGTATTCCTGAATCTGTCAGATCAGCATTGCCACTTGTGGGTGTGTCCAATCATTGCTGACAGTGTGTGCGTTACACACCCTCTTTAATACTGGAATGGTAACACCCAGCTGACAGATTCAGTAATACATTTCTAAACGGAATAACGAAGGGACAGCATAACAGTTATAAGAGGAGAGGATCCAGAATAGTTCTTTTGTATTATGGGGAAAACGGGTATTTACTCAAAGAGAATTTAGAGGTCCTCTCTAAGGATTTATGGAAGCGCCAAAGTTGAGACCACACAACGTGCCTTTGACTCTGTCATTTTTTAGACTTCATGATTTCATGTGCAGCCATGCAGGTTTTCTATATGTTACTTTGCAATGTGTAGGAGTCATGTGGATCAAGCTCCTCTTGATAACACTTGTGGTGGCCTGAAAGCTGGGAAATGTTATCACTAGCCGTAGTTGACCGATTATATTCAACACTTTAGTTCATAGGTCAAACAAAGATGATAAATTTGTGCGTAAAAAAAACAAACAAAACTTGCTCATACTGTAGAAGCTTGGCCTATTGCAAAACTTATGAGGTGTTACATGTATAGTAATGATGCAAGAAGGGGTTGCGTGTACAATGTACAGCCTTACTTGGGGATATGTTAAAGATATGTCCACAATTCGGGTTTTCCTTTTGGAAAAATTGTACCTGTTATCTGAGGCAATACCTTTTTGTTTTCTATCATGAACAATTTCTGTTCATTGGCTGTTGTCAGGACCCTCTGGCTGCACTCCAACACTTGACCCAACGTGACGTTCCGAAACCCCTAGCGGTACACAAGGTCAGCTGGATACCGGTTCACAGACACTCCCTGTCCACGCAGGCATAGGGAGTGTGAGAGGGTAGCCCACATGACTGCCGCCGTGGCGCAACACTTACCCATAACCCTGTTTAGCTGAGAGACCCCTTTTCACTACCACCAGTGAAACAGGACTCTGCCAGCCCAGCAGACTGCCAAAAGTTCCTCATTAGATTTGAGCCCGGTCAGTTAACGGAAAGATATCGGGCCAGAAACCAGCCTTGGTAGCATATAATGTAAAATCAAGAACATGGACATGTTGATTCGTGGATCAAGAAAGATAAGAACAGCTCAAAATTGTTTGAATATTAAATTGCCTTAAGGGCACACTAGACTAGACAAGACAATACATAAACAGTGGTTAGGGATATGTACAATGCGCAGATATGCAAATACTGGTATGGTGTTACAGACCATATAAAGCAGACTAGTTAGTTACCTGGTGTTAGACCTCAGCGCTGTGCAGCCACATGCGAGTTCCTGGTTCCTTCCAATATGTTAGCTGGCATAACTCGCCTTAAAAGACAGCAACCGCTTTTTCCGGGCACACGATTTTAACTCTAGCTGGTCACACCTCAACCCCTGGGATGGTTTTATGCCCCCTCCTCTCTGGGCCGAGTAGCATGAACCTCATAAACTGGAATGGGTTATAACTTCTCCTGGGGAGGTAATAGAAAGGCAGCTCTGGCATCATCGGTCCCAGCTGAGTCCCAGCTACGTTTTGATACCAAACACTACATTGCTGCCAGATTTATGCTAGCAGTTCACGTATCTCACCATCCCTTGGTCTAGGAAAGGAGGAAGACTCTGGTGCATGTCCCCTATTCCAAAGTTCTCAAATATGGAACCGGTATGCGGATACAACAAGCAGCAATTCCATAATTCTTTATCAACTCACGGCTCCGGATCATCTGACTAAAGCCTTTTCATCAGTTTCTCACCTCTGACTAGCTGCAAGACCTCGATTCCAGGGGCTGTGAAATTAATACAGGAAGATCTTTTGAAGCAGCAGCTCTCTGCTAGAGACTCCCTTCCTATGCACTGGAGTGCTGACATGTTTTGCATTTTAATACAGGCCCTCTGACCTCACATGATCCAGTGATCAAACTACGTTACATTCATCAAAATTTCTAATGAAATTTTTGCCTACAAATTGGACGTTGATTAGCTCCATATCAATAGGGACTAACCAACGGCTCCATATCAATAGGGGGCTGTTGATTAGCCCCATATCAATAGGGGCTAACCAACGAAGCGGAATCCGATCCACTTTGAAGAATAGACATGTCCATTCTTTTTTTTTTTCTTTCCCACACCACTCATTTGGAATCTGTGGTAGGGAAAATCTGCACGTATAGTGTTAACTACAGCATCGACTGCCCATTCAGATGAAGAGGAGTCTGACTACATAAGGATTTTAATGTAGAATTTGATGCCAAATCTTTGTCTAATTCCCTAATAAAATCAGTTGTGTGAACGTACCCTTGGAATGTAAACCTTTAAGACTGCTTCTGT
Source organism: Phyllomedusa bahiana (assembly GCA_025379985.1). Taxonomy (NCBI): domain Eukaryota; kingdom Metazoa; phylum Chordata; class Amphibia; order Anura; family Hylidae; genus Phyllomedusa; species Phyllomedusa bahiana. The sequence continues at coordinate 6,465 of JAODAL010030875.1, read as the reverse complement.
ATATTCATATATTGTAGCAAAGGCTCTGTAATGCCTCATTTTACATTAAAGTGGTTCCTGCTCCTCTCGTCTTATAAGTAAATGAATCCATTGGTACAATGAGAGCTGTCAGGGATTTGATGTGTGAGCCGGGAGAATGAATTATTGTACAGCGCACCAATAATACCGGTAAGGAATAAAAACAAATATGTTTGACGTTAATTGTCTCTCCAAATTAATATTTGGTTTCTGCCTGTGATTTAATAGTCTATAATTTCTGCTATATTTGCTTTCTTCTGATGGAATTGTACAAAACTTAATTTCCGAGGAATTGATTTTCTTTTCTTCAGATTAATTTGGGTTTAATGCCTTTTGTTTTAAGGCAGCATGTGTCTATGAAATTCCTTACTTTGCACCAAGTCAATATGATTACAACATATATATTTCCCACATCCGGGTGCTTTTCGCACAGCGTGTACATAGCTTTTCCAGTGAGAGATTACACCAGTGATCACACAGACAGGGCGTCTATCACTTCCCGAGTCTTCAGTGTTTGTTGGGACATGTACATACATTAATACCCTAGTAACAAGAAAAAGCATAATAATTTCTGTACATTTGAGATGGGAATGCACATGTGTGGGGGTTTTAATTTTTTTTTTTTTTTTTTTTGTAACAAGACTTTAGTCGTGACCTACTTTCCATCTGGCAGGAGGCGTGTTTGCATTGCTCATGTCTCTTAATGTTTCATCTGCTTACTTTCTACAAGATGCCAATTTTATTTCATATAGCTCATCCCAGAAACATGACATTTGTTGAGAGCCGGTCCTGCTAAGAACATTTTATTATCTTTGGAGAAAATCCTTTAAGCTAATGCAAACATGTAGACTAGACCTACAGTTACATGCCTCGTTCAGGCAAGTGTTGTACCAGTCTTCTTTTTTTTATCACTAATTTTTATTATTTCAAATTATAACAAGTGGCAATTGACATTTGATTACATCAGGCAAAATAATAATGTTATAGTATTGTATAAGGGTTTTAAATTGGAATAAATGACAAAATGAAATATATTAACAGCAGGAATACTCGTCTAATTTTAACCACTTTAAAAGTTTTGGATTTATATTTATTAACCTAATAACAAATATTAACAAAACCGAGAAAAGGGAAGTAGGGGGAGAAGTGCTCTGCCATGATCTTCCATCTCAATCTGTGTTGAAGAATTAGCTTGCTCCCAGGTTCCCAAGATGTCAGAAAATGCTGTGAGCACCCTGTGCGTGATGCCAATATTTTTTCAAAGGTGTAATTCGTGGTGATTATTTCAAAGATCTCTTCTATTACAGAAGTAGAAGTGGATTTCCAATTTCTAACTCGCAAATTTGACATCATGGAGTATTTGGGTTACCAGTGCTCTGTTGCAAAAAGGAATCTCTTCTATACCTAATAAAAATAAAGCAAAACCTGAACCATTAGGAATAGGAACTTGAGCGATTTTTGACTAGAAGAGTATAAACTTCTAACCATAACGAAGCAAGCAGTGTACATTCTCAGAATAGATGTAAAATAGATCCTTGTGATCCAGAAGATCTCCAACAGAGAGATGAAGGGGATATATGATATAAACAGAGAGGGATATAATACCATCTTGTAAGTATTTTTTGGTATTGCTCACCGAAATTTTAACAGGCAGAGGACTTACGGGCCCATTTAATCACTAATTGCCATTGGATATTAGTGTTAATATTAGTATGTCAGATCTTTTTCCATTGTAAAATATTAGGTGCCTTGATAAACAGATTATTGGTTAAGATATCGTAAAACATTCTTGTTACTGATTGACCTGTTTTGGGTACCATCTCTAGGAATTGCAGTGAGAATTTTGGTTGGACCGATGTTTTCTAATGAAATGCCTTAATTTCATGTAGGAGTATAAATCATTTAAGGATAATTGGCAATATTCCCTAAGAGATTTAAAAGATTTGAGAGATGAGGCCACGAGGATGTCCGAAACCAACCCTGCTCCGTTTTCTGTCCAGTGGTTTAGATTTGGGATATGTTTGGTTAGTGCCATTAGTGGTGGTGGGCTGTGGGGTTCTGGGAGAATTGGATTAGCTTCTAGATGTATGTATTGAAAGGTCAATTCAGCCATAGGTGGTAGGCTGAACCATGGATCTGGGATATTTTATATGGAGAGAGCATCCAAGGTTTTAGAGCGTTGTACCAGTCTTTAACGGTCCGTATTCCAGATGTCAAATCTGGACCCACATAGTGCTATTTAACTGGACCTATAGCATCATATGGCTCTATTGTGCTGGACATTTGGTTCAATAAATGCAAGAGTGAAATATACACAGTTAAGTCACATTATTATGACTAATATCCAGATTAACTGCCATTACAGACAGCAGCTTGATAGACTGGGAGTGACTCGATAAGGTCCTGGTAGGTTGTCACAGGTATCTGAAGACATGCTAACTGCCTCCCACAGCTGCTGGAGGGTGTGGGGGAGAATCCATAGAGCTGGCTCAATCATTAAGGTGGTCGCACAAATGTCAGATTCGGTTCAAGTCTGGGGTATTGCTTGGAAATCTTGGTCGTGCTTTTCTAACCAGTGTCGGGCATTTCTAGCTGTGTGATGTGTTGAATTGTCTTGCTTGAAGATTCCATCTGCCCTGGGGAAGGCAATCTGCATGGATGGATTTATACCCAAATTGGTTGCGTGCCTTCCATATGGATGAGTGGCCCAGAGAATGCCATGAAAATATTTCCCAGACCTTAACACTGCCACCTCCAACTTTTGTTCTTCCAGCAATGGCTGCAGGGTGTTAGTTCTTTTATGTTTCTCCCTTGACACACCAATATCTATCTGTTTGATAAAACAGAAAAAGTGACTCATTGGCAAAGGCAACCCAGAGATCTGATTCTGATACTGCTCTGAAAATTAAGCCTTTTCTGCTGATGTAACTTGATCAGAGGTGCAGTGACATTCATCTGCTTTAGATCCCCGTAAGCAGTTAGGTTCGCTGAACCGTCTGTCATGGCTGGCGGGGCACTGGTTAATTTTATAAGTGAGCTACTCCACTGCAGCATGTTAGTCCGCCCTTATGTACCTGTGTACCTGAGGTTCTTCTCCCGCATCAATGGTACGTGGTTCTCTGCAGTTTCCATGTCGTTATTCACGATGGTATGGTTTGTCCACTCATGATACACTTTCAACACAGCAGTGTACAAACAGTTCACAGACTGCATGTTTTTGAAATACTGACCCTCTTGGCCTGAAAGCCATGGATTTATCCTTTTTTTGACACAGAAAGATCAACCCTTTTACCCATAAAAGCAGCAGGATATGTGTGCAAACAGGCTACTGCATACCTTCTATACCCACCATGCCAGCTCATGACACATGGCTTTCTTCATGAGTTATTCACTGCCGATGTCAGAAGTAGAAAGTGGTTATAATAATTTGACGGTGTACATACATAGTATTTTTTATATCATTAGAGTACTTGGTTTTCAGTCTTCTAGAGTGGACTGGCACTCTAGACATGCCACAAAATCATAGCACATATGTAGTGTAATAGTTTTAGGATCCGATAAAGAAGTTCAATATAAATCATAGATAGTAAATAAAAATCCAGTTTTTCTGAATATTGAGACCTGCGGCTTTGCTCCCAACGAAAACTTGTGTTGTGGTTTAACCCCTTAAGCCGAACGCCTGAAAAGTAGTTAATGACCAGAACATTTTTTTTTTTTTTAGTTTTTGCTTCCTTGCGTTTCAACAGTTGTATCGTTTTTATTTTTTTTCAATGACGCAGTTGGATGAGGCCTTTTTTTATTCGAGATAAGTTGTACTTTATGGGGGAATAGTTTAAGTTCACTTATAAATAATTGCAGAATCTTTTTTTTTTTTAACTTTTACACCATTCACAGTTCACGCTTAATAACTTGTTAGATTAATTCTACAGGTTATTACGGTCATGTGGATACCTAATGTGTAGGTTTTTTTTGTGTTTGTAATGTATGCACAATTGTTTTTTATTAAATATTTTAATTTTTTTTTATTCTTTTTTTTACACTTTGTCTGGGCTTTACTTTTTTTTTTTTTTTTTAAATCCCCTGAAGGGAGAACAGTTTTACAGTGACGATCCGCCGCAATCAAAGGGTTAAAGCAGCGGGGTGTGGAGATTTCCCCCGGTTCTTGTAGTAGATGCTCAGAAATCAGGTCTGTGTAGTACAGCCCGATCTCGGCGTAGCTGCGGTGCCCTGAGCCGCAAACTCCGATGTCCGTCGCTGCAGAAGAACGACCTGTACCAGCCGACGTCTAAAGTCGGCGGGCGGTCGTTAAGGAGCTAATATACGGTATAACTCCTATCACATAATGATACTGGAATGCTACTGTGTTTTGTATTTCCCTAGCATTACACTATTTTAACTATGTGATGCTTATGGTCACTTAGATACAATATTAAACTTTGTGTTACCTTCATTTTCCTGAATGGTCACCTTTTATGACTTTACTGAAGATACTTTTTAATTGACTTCAAGCTAATTTTCATGGTCATTTTTTAGGGAATATACACTGAGTTTTGCAAGTTTTCCCACCTACAAGGAATGAAGAGGTCTGTAATTTTTATCATAGGTACACTTCAACTGTGAGAGACAGAATCTAAAAAAATCCAGAAAATCTTTGATATTTTTTTTTTTTTTTTTATACATTTTATTGCATTTAATAAGTATTTGGTCACCTACCAACCAGCAAGAATTTTAGCTCCTGCAGACCAATTCGATTTTCTTAAGGAAGCATTCCTGCTTTGCTGTATTAATTGCACCTTCTTTAAACTTGTTACCTGCATAAGACATCTGTCCACACAATCGCACTTCAACCTCTACCACCATGGTCAAGACCAAAGAGCTGTCTAAGAAGCATTTCAAGGTCCTGAAATGGCCTAGCCAGTCTCCAGACCTGAACCCAATCGAAAATCTTTGCAGGGAGCTAAAACTCAATGTAGTCCAGCGACGGCCCCAAAACCTGGAAGATTTGGAGAAGATCTGTATGGAGGAGTGGTCTAACATCGCTGCTGCAGTGTGTGCAAACGCACATTTACAAAGGAGCATGAGAGAGGAGGATTTTACCTCTGAAACACTGCTACTCTTCTGCATGTTTGTGCAGGTGGCTACACTCCTCAATGACTAGAAGGACTTCTAAGTACTCAATGTGCTTCTATTTCTTCTAATAATTAAGAGGATAAGTGTGTTCCATGTATTGAGCTTTATGAAATATTGAAAAAAGGACTGTTACACTGTCTTTGTACAAATGAAAATATTTAAGAAAGCTATGAAAAATGACTATTTTTGCTGTATCCATTGACCTGAAGAGCATTAGTAATAGCTATTGCTATTAATATTGTTTTTCTTATACAATTGTCCATTATAAAAATCTTTTAATCCTACTTGAGTGTATCTAAATTGTGGGAATGGCATATAATTGCAGCATGGGTTCACTGAGGACTGCACGGCATCATGAACTGTCCATTAGAAGGTCTGAACAAAGACAACATTGTTGGTAGGCAGTGTGCTGCGTGAACTGCGTTGGCTTTTTTAGACAATATACAATGAGAAGATTTGTGAAGAGTATGTAATTATTTTTGAAATCCACGCTTGTTGGGTTATTGTATTATTTTTTCAGAATGGTTGCTTTGCAGTGTTTTTGTCCAGCTCAGCCAGATCTTATGCATTTTAATCTGTCTTCCATATTAAGTAAGAAATATCTTAAATTCCGCTTCAACATCTTAAACTCTGTTGATGAAAATTGCAGAGCCGGGAGCTCCAATGTAAATGTTCACCGGCATTGGATAAATAACAATTAATTTGAATGATTGAAACGTGTATAACAATCTCGATTCTAATCCTAATGCTAACATTTTTACTTGATCATGTGTTTTGTTTTATTTCAGATCTTTTAATCAGCCAATGTGCAATTTACTTTAGATAATGAGTTTTTTTTTCACGTCTTGAAGTAAGTACATATTAAAACACTATCCCATTCCAATCTAGGAGTGAGCTCTCTTCCAGTGAACTTATCACTATGCATTACTTTGTCTGAGAATATATTAATAGTAATGATGAAATGAGCCTGATGAGTTCCCTAATGCTCAGATCCTTTTGTCTCAACAATTTCTGGTTGTTTGAGAAGGAATAGTGAGAATTTACTTGAGTTTGGATAGCTAATGTCCTTAAAAGATGTACTCCATTAGTAAATGTTAGTATTTTATTAAACAGCTGGTGTTACCCTTCAGATTTGGCTCCATGTCAAATTTGACCCAATCTAAGTGATTTGATTCCAGAGGGCCTGAGATAAATTTTGATGTAAATCTCAAAAATAACTAATCCTAAAAAAGCTTCAGTGGTTAACCTACCGTTATGTGGCTCTCCCCAGTGCAGTGTCACTCCCAGTGGGATGTCCAATGTCCATTTCAATTAGCA
>JAODAL010030874.1:0-49293 GCA_025379985.1 Phyllomedusa bahiana | reverse complement strand
GTTTTTTAAAAAAAGGTTTTTAACGACGGGGTGAACATTCCTTAAGCAACAAAAAACCCTTTTGATTGGCTTTTCTTATCTACATTTTAAATGATCCTCCTCTCTCTTTTTTTAGAGAGAAGAAAAACATCTAAGCTGGGCAGCCATCTTGGCATACCTAGGTGTGTCTGAACACAGACGCCATCTTGTGAGTGGAATAGACATTATACTTAATACGTTCTATAACAGTTATCCTTACAAACAGATTATATATGCGGCCATTTGCTAACACATTAAAAAGTGTAGGGTTTTAAACTCAGCTTTATGTGCAATATATAAAGACATGTGAGGTATTATACTGATTAATACATTGAAATAGAGACACAAAGGATCACACATATATAACCTTTGCTCCCATCCACAACACTACGTGTTTCAGAAAGGCAATGTAGGAGATGTGTTCCCTGTGTTGTTTTCTATCTTGGTTCCTAAGTCCTCCCTAGTATTTCAAATTCCTATAATTTTTTTTCAAATAATTTATTTCCATAACAAATATACTCTGATGTATTATTGAAAACATCCTTGAATATCATAGCTATTTCCTCCACCAGATAACGCATTTGTGAGATGTTTATGACACTTTCAGAACTAAAGGGATATTAAAACTCTGAGCTGAAGACACAACATAACACAATGAACAAAAACAATAATACACACTCAGTCAGATAATTATAATCAGACTATACAAGAGGTCATGAATATATCTCTAAATCAGCTTCAAGTGTGATCTCCACAGAATTGAAAATCCAAATAGCACAGTCTATCCATTCCTGCTCAAAGACTAGTTTGATATTATGAAAACTTGAAATGAAAAATCCCCTTCTGTACCTCACGCGGAAAATAATTCTAATGGAATCTAATCAATTTTAATATGCTGGTGAAAAGAACAAGGTACTGCTGCGGTGCATGGGAACAATGCCACAGGTAATATGGATGGTTCTCATGCAAAATGGGAACTGAACGATGTGAATGAGTCTAGAGGAGTCTTCAGTTAATGACTCAGCTAAATAGCTTTAGTTACAGGAAAATATTCCCTTCTACAATGTTTACTGTTCTGTTTTTTTATGTTATCCTATTTATGAAAATTTTAATTTACTTTATATTGTGTTTTTTTGCTTTTGAAAACAGCTCCACTAAGAAACTACTTTGCAGAACAAATTATTAAATTGCCTCGAGTCCTTGAGTTTTCTGCTTTGAAAAGGTTGTTAAAATTCTAGTCTGTTGTTTGTCTCTGTTCACACTAGTGTTATTTTTCATTACATGACAGTTATTGTAATTTTGATGGAAAGGATAACCAAGTATGTCCTCAATAACACTGGGACCCTATTGGGATCTGATAGACCTCATTATAAATAAATGGTGTACATCACTATTAATTGGGATCCATTTTCATTTTGAATTGAATCATTCACATTAGACATGGAATGGAAGAATGGAAGCCACAATGGTGACTTGAACAGAGCCTCTCTTATATGAGATCATGGGAAAGTTGCATGCTAACTTATAATGCTAGGTCTATTCTCTTGGATACTTCCTCCTTGAAAGAAGACAAGGACAGACCAATGTAATTCAAACAAAAAAGATGTTCTTAAACATCTTGATGGTTACAGTTCAGAGGAGGTACAAAAGCTTAATGGTTACATTCACATGGCATTGTGGCTTGAAAATTTCTGGAAATACAATGTAAACAGGAGTGTAAGGCTATGTTCACACGGCTTAACTGCGGGGCGTAATTCCGCCCCGCATTTACGCCGTGTGGCCGGGGCGGAGCAGGGGAGCGAGCGGGGGCCCGGGCACTTGCCGGCCCATAGACAGTCAATTGCTAGCGGCGCGTATACGCCGCTAGAAAGTGACCTGTCAATTATCTCCCCCTCGGCGTATTCCCCCGAGCAGGGAGAGGAGACGTAATGCATAGTTCTCTATGAGAACTGTGCATTACCGTAGTTACTGGGACGGATTCAGCCCGTAATTGGCGCACTTCGCGCGTAATACGGACGAATTATGTCCCAGAATAAGCCGTTGAACATGGCCTAACACTAAGCTTGTCTCAGGTCCCTGTTCTATGAACAGGAGCCTCTTCTTAACAGGAAATTCTCCTTCACCACTCTCACAGTTTTCACTGTCTTAAAGTGTGTCTTCCTTTCCTTCAGTGACTACTCTAAAGTGCTCTACCCTCAACACTGCCTCCTATTAAGATACTGCCCTGTAGCTTTTATACCTCTACTGGGACCGCTAGGCTTCTCTTAGGCTTGCCTTAAGATTTTCTCAGTATAGTGTCAATTATAACGACTCTACTCATGACCTAACTGTTAGGAATGCCAGAATGCCATTTCACTACCTAACATACTGTCCACCAGTTCCATTCTACTGTTCTCAGAACATTTCAAACAAAGCTATATCACGGGCTCAACTGTCTAGTCCACAGCGTAGGCTTATCTATCTAGGCTATTTTACAGGATAAGGGTGTTGTTAGTTTCCTAAAATATCTAAGGGAAAGGCCGGGGCGTAGCTAAGGGCTCATGGACCCAGATGAAAAACTTCAGCCTGAGGCCCCCCTACTCCCAGACACCATCTGTGGATACTTTTCAACAACAGGCTCTCTTCCTGATGTGACGGATGTCTGCCATGTAGCGCGCTGCAGGAAATTATTTATATTAAAAGGAATTGTCCAATAGAAGAAAATTCAATTTTGGGCCAAATAAAATCAAGTTATTCAACCAAAGCAACTGTTCCATCTTGCCCCCCCCTCCCCCCTCCTCCCAAAAAAAAAAATGTTTTGAGGTGAACAGGAACAAAAAGCAATTGTGCCTACTGTTTTATAGCTTTAGTTTTTGTTGGTGTTTTGGCTGAAAAGTTTACCTGACATGTTAGCTGTATTCTGCAGGTGTTAATACAAAGACCACATAATCATTCCTGTATAGTGACTAATATCATAATGTTACTTACCAAACCAGTGTACCAAGACCAATATTACCAATAACAACAATATGCAAGGACCAAAGAATATCCATATATCACTACCATATAATGACTAATGTCATCATACTGTCACTGACCAAATCAATATATCAAGACCAATAATATAAATAACAACAATATACAAGGACCAAATAATACCGCCACATCATGACCACATCTTACCACCATAAACGGATTAAATAATACCATCGTACTGTTACTGAATATAAACCATTACACTAAGACCACTATTACCACCATTCAGTCCCATATAGTGTAGAAACAGCTGTACAGATGCAGGGTATACAAGGTTCTACAGCCGTATAAGTGATAACAGGACAGTTAACATTTAGGGACTCATAGGAGGCGTCTTATCAATGAGTCATTCACTTTCCTTTTCTTTCTTCATCCAGTCCGGACCATCATGACATCTTCTATCCTGGACATGACTCGTCCCCTCAAAATATACCACTCAAACATGTTAGAACTCCAAAACAGTGAAGTTCCGCCAGCCAACAATAGTGCCTTCATTTGGTGCCACCAGTAGGTAGGAACACCAACCCCTCCAACCCAAATATATTAGACAGCCCCCCAGATTAAACAGACTAAAGTAGAGATTTCTTTTTAGATAAGTTAGACACTTAAAAATTAGTCGATAAATAGGCAGACTGATTCCTATTAATAAGGTAGGTGGGGTACCACTTCAGTTCAGGGCCCCTTCTAGTAGGTAGATAAGTAGATATAGCCCCCTCTACCATATAAGTAAGTAGATAGGGCCCCTTCTAGTAGGTAGGCAGGTAGAAAGGGTCCCCATCTGGTAGTAGGCAGGTAGATAGGCCCCTTCTGCAGAGGCAATGTAGATAGTGTCCCCCATTGGAGGTGGCATAGCATGTGATAGGGCCCCTTGTGGTATGTAGGCAAGTAGATAGGGCCTTTTATAGTAGGAAGGCAGGAAGATAGGGCTCCTTGCATTATGTAGGCAGGTAGATAGGGAACCTTGCAGTAGGTAGGCAGGTAGACAGGGCCCTTAATGTAAGATCAAAGGCCCAGTTTAATGGCATAGTTAGGGCCACTTTAAGGGTAAGAAGAATAGGGTTCACTAGTGGTAGGAGAGTTAGGGCCACTTAGGGTAGGTATTCCATCCCTCCTCCTATTAAAAAATAAAAATAATTCGGCAATAATGTGGCGTGACGTCATCATGCTGCTCGCTCCTGAACACCAGTTTCAGCATCTACTAGACCCCAAGCCTAAACATAGGCTTAGGGCCTAGTACAGCTAGCGGCGCAATGACATCATTGCATCATGGCAATGCCTTTAAGCATGGGCAAAGCATGCCTGGAATCTGTCAACGGTGGGCCCCGCGACCCCCGTCCCGGGTCGCGGCACACCGTTGTCGCCGCACGAGCCGGCACTCTGCCGCCCGCTTGACGGGCGGGGGGCCGCGCACACGCGCGTCCGCCCGGCTCCTCCATACTTTACCCAACCGCGCTCCCTGTTGCGGTCTCAGCTTTCCCGGCGCACGCGTCCCCGACAACTAAGGCGCGCGCGCCGCCGGCACGTAAGAATTAAAGGGCCAGTGTACCGGTAATTGGCAATTGCCGGTCACTGCCCCTAATTTTTATTTTTTTTTTTTTTTTTTTTTTTTGCTTTTTTTTTTATTTAAGCCTGCCCCTTCCTGGGCCAATGCCGGATCTTAGTGCCATTTCAGCCTATAGAGAAAGCGTTACTAGCCATGTCCTTACTTACCGTGTACCATACCATTAGCATCCGTTCCACGACCACTCTCCTAGGCCTGCCGTGTCCTGACCTACTGGCCTGGACACACCCACGAGACCATTGTCCGCCTGCCCTGACCTTCTCCTGTTCCCGACAACGAGCCTGCCTGACGAATCGGGACCACGCCTATACCTCGGCTTGCCACCCGCAGCAAGTCACTAAGGGGTACGACCTGGTAGACTCCCGCCGCAGCAAGTCCATCCCGTTTGCGGCGGGCTCTAGTGAAAACCGGGACCTACTTAGATTCCGATCCCTGGCGAGGCTTACACCATCGCTGCCGGAGGTCCAGTGGTATCCACCTCCTACGTCCGGTTACGTGACAGTAAGATCCGCCATGGAAATCCCGCCAAGGTGCCTCTGCCGTCTGACGCTGACCTCACCGCATTGTGGCTCAGCAGTCACAACAGCTCACTCATCACGGTGGAGCCAGCAACTCAGCCATCTCCTCCGCCATGATGCAGCAGCTTCCTGCCGTCCACAGCAACAACCTATCCCGTGGCCCCCTGCTCCCCGGCACCGGCTCCAACCTCTGGACCGGCTCCGACATATCTATGCCGAACCAATTCGATTGTAACTCCAAGGCCTGCAGGTCCTTTATCACCCAAATGCACCCTGCCATTGAATTAATATGTGCAACCAAATTTTCCTACCACGGTCCCTAAGGTGGCGTTCGTGCTAACCTTCTCTCCGGGAAAGCCCAGGCTTGGCCTACCCCCCTCTGGGACAGGGACGATCCGGTCCACAGCTAACCTGGCTTCATTCCTCACCCGAGTTCAGGAGCGTTTTCAAGGGAACATCCCCGTGCATCGTCTGCCGAGACCGCCTTGCGAAATCTGCGCCAAGGGTACTAATCTGTAGACGATTATGCCGGTACGTTCCTCACTCTGGCCTCCGAGTAATCATGGAATGAAGCGGCTTTTACTGCCACCTACAAGAAGGGCCTCTTCCGCAGCAACAGGCAAGCACAATCTGCCTCGGGCATCCCCGTCTTTCCTTAGTGGACCTTATCTACCCTGGCCACTCGATTGACATCCGTTTCTCCGACGCCATGAGGAACTCCGGCAGGATTGAAGCAATGTAACCCCCGACGGTCTCCCTCGTCAGGCCCAAGTATTTCAAAGGCCGCCTCAGTCCGCCCTCGCCACCTTGCCGCCGAAGAGTCACATGGAGGTGGATCGGCCGAAACTCTGTCTACAACTTAGCTTAACCAGAAAAACGTGAGGAGATTCTTTGTCTGTAACTGTGGCAGTGCAGACCATTTCCGCAGATCCTGCCCACTGCGCCCTCATCGTCCGGGAAACGGCTCACCGAGGAAACTAGAGAGCGATCCCTAGGTGAGAGCAAGCCCTCACCTCGCCATGACATGCCCGTGATCGTCGGCACAGGCCGGTGCCCAGTTTCAGGCTACTGCTTTCCTGTACTCTTGGTCTGCGCGGAAATATCTTGATCGCTGCTCTGGATCCCAGCATAACCTCCCTGTGATTCCGCCTGGAGAAACCCCTACTTGCATCTCTTCGGTCAGAGGAGAGATTCTCAAGGACCCAATGCAGGTTCCGAAACTAGCCCCTGGTCCTACAAAGTAGGGTGCTGCATAAGGAGAGACTTTCGTTCTACTTACTACCCCGTTCCCTCCTCTCCATTCTCCCTGGGTCCCCGTGGCTGCAACGCCCACGCACCCGTGCTCGATTGCAGTCGGGCGAAGTCCTGAGTTGGGTTGAGAGTGTCAGTCACGCTGTTGGTGGCACCTTCCCGGTGCTTACCGCTTCTTCGGGATCGTCTAAACACTGAAGGGCATCCTGCACCATACCAATCCTCGCAGACTTCTACTCCGATAAGTCAAGCTGAGACGTTGCCGCCCCGATCGCCCCATACGACAGTCCTATTACCTCCTGCCGTGACCGTCTCCTCCACGTGGCAGGTTTACCCCCTGTCGGGTCCTGAGACCTGGCTATGCCACTTATATCATGGAGAAATCTCCAGAAGGGGGTTTATCCGCAACCTCATCTCCAGCAGGGGCCGGTTCTTCTTCTGGCTAAGAAGGACGGAGGCCTGCGTCCCTTGTATAGACTATCGAGGCCTCAAAAAGATCACGTAAAGAACCGCTATCCCCTGCCATTGGATCACGAAACTTTTTGATCGTCTAACGTGGTGCCAAGATCTTTACTAAACTGACCTGCGAGGGGCTTATAATCCTCATACGGATACGAGAGGGCGACGAATGGAAGACCGCTTTCACACCCCCGACGTGCACTTCGAGTACCTGTCATGCACTTCCGGGCTCGCAATGCCCCGGCCGTCTTCCCAAGAATTCTCAATGACACTCCGGGACCTCCTGTACACATGCGTGGTTGTGTATCTTTGACGATATTTCTGTTTTCTCCCCCGACCTTGAATCCCATCAAGTTCACGTGCGCCAGGTCCCTCCAGACGTCTAAGGGCCAACCGCCTCTATGCCAAACTGAGAAGTGCAGTTTCATCAGCAGAGCTACCATTTCTCGTTAATCATTTCTAGCCAAGGTGCCTTCGATGGACCCCGCGAAGTTGTCTGCCGTCCTACAGTGGCAACGCCCCGTGGGTCTCCGAGCCATACAAAGATTCTGGGTTCACCACATTCAGCAATTTATACCACACTTTTTCCTCGCTGGGTGACTCCCATATGGCCTTTAACCAAGAAGAACGCAAATCCTTGAGCTCAGGCCACCAACGTCAGAGAAGCCTCTCTAAGTTAAATGTGCCCTTCGCCTCTGCGCCAGTGCTCCTCTCGGCCTATAGTGAACAACCATTTTTTCTCGAGTCGACGCCTCTCGGAGGGGCCGGGGCCCGACTCTCCCAGAAAAGGGCCCAAAGGCCAAAACCCTCACATGCGGGTTCTTTTTCTAAAAAGTTTTTCCTCTGCTGAGAAGAACTACTCTATTGCGACCGGAATTGCAGGCCACAAGCTTGCACTGAAGAATGGAGTTACCTCCTGAGGGGCTCTTCACCCTGTCAGCATCTATACCGACCCATAAAAATCTGCTGTATCTCCAGACTGCCCAACGATTAAATCCACGCCAGCTCTTTGGTCCTCTCTTCATCTCTCCGGTTTTTAATTTCTTATACATTTTCGCCCTGCGGAACGAAAATGTCAAGGCCGACCCCTCTCCTAGCATCGTATTAGTGTGACCTGGGTACGAGGTCCACTCCAACGGCACATTATCCTCCAGAAACGGCTCATCTCTGCCGCACCAGGAATCTTACAACGGCATTCCTTCCCGACAAAGACATACGTCCACCAGCTCTTCGAAGAAGATATTGGTCATGGGGTCATTGCTCCCGTATGGCGGGGCAACCAGGAGTACAAGGTCCCTGCTCTCTCATCTCCCGATTCAACTCGGTGCCGAGCTAGCCAGGATGTTCGTGAGTTTCGTGGAGGCCTGCTCTTCCTGTCCTCGGAACAAGTCTCCTCGTCTCAACCGTCAGTGTCCTGCTCCTGTCCTCTACCATACCCAGCTGTCCTTGGACCCAAGGGCCATGGATTTTATTCACGGATCTCCCTCCCTCCGCTGGCTACACCGTGATCTGGGTGGTTACTGACCGGGTTTTCTAAGATGTCCCACTTTATTCTCTGCCGGTGTCCCTACCCGCTGCTCCTCGCCTTGCCATTCTAGTTTTTTCTTCATATAATTTTTCGGACTGCATGCTCCCTCAGCACATAGTGTCGACCGGCCTTCAACTTTGTCTCCAATTTTTGGCGCTCCCCTCGTACCCAACTACAAATGAAACTGGAACTTTTCTTCACCTACCAACCCCCAGTCCCAATGGGCAGGTAAGAGAGTAAACAGACCCTAGGTTGCTACCTGCGCCACTTTGTCTCCGCCACGCACAGGAAGATTGTCCAGCTTGTTGCCCTGGGCCAGTTTTCGTATAACTCAATGGACTCGGAGACTGCTGGAGCTGCTCCTTTCTTTATTGTTCTACAGTGCACATCCCCGCCCACCCCTCCCCCCTTTCTGTGCCCTCGGAGGGCCCTGCGTGAAGAGCTGGTCCAGGACCTGACAGCAACTGGAAACAGACTCACCATTCGCTATCACCTGGCCTCCGCCAGCACCAAGGCCACAAGCGACAAAAGCGAAGACCTCCGCCAACCTTTCCCCTGGTGACAAGGTGATGTTGTCGGCTAAAAATATTCGTTTCAAGGTTCCCCAGCTAAAGCTGGTCCCCGGTTCCTGTGCCCATTCTAGGTGCATCAAGCGCATTAACCCAGTAGCTACAACTCCGCCTTCCCCCCACCATGAGGGTCCCGAACTCCTTCCATGTCTCCCTGCTAAAACCGGTCGTCTTAATCCGCTGTCTCTCGGGTACTTGCACCTCCCACTCATGAGGCCGATACCACCGATTCTTTACAGTACAGGATATTCTAGAACATGAAGGACGGTCAGAGGGAAGTGTTTTTTCTCATGACTGGAAATGGTTCGGTTCCCGAGGAGAGGTCCTGGGATCCAAGAACAATATTCTTGATCGGGACATAATTCCGAGATTCCTCCCAGGCCAGAAACGAGGGGGAGGCCCGAAGGGTGGGGGTGGGTACTGTCGACGGTTGGATCCCACGGACCCCCGTCCCGAGGTCGCGGGCAACCCGTGGTCGCCGCACAGCGGCACCGCCGCCCGCTTGACGGCGGGGGCGCGCTCACGCCGGCGGCCCGGCTCCTCCTAACTTACCCGCCGCGCTCCTGTTGCGGTCCTCAGCTTCCCCGGCGCGCGCGTTCCCCGTGTCATCTAAGGCGCGCGCGCGCCGGCACTGCGTAAGATTTAAAGGCCATTGTACCGGTAATCTGGCTATTGCCGTCACTGCCCCTATTTAAGCCTGCCCCTTCCTGGGGGCCATTGCCGGAAACTTTAAGTGCCATTTCAGCCTATAGAAAAAGCATACTAGCCTTGTCCTGACTTACCGTGTACCATACCATTAGCTTCCGTTCCTCGACCACGCTCCTTGCCGCCTGTCCTGACCTAGTGCCTGTCCACGACCACGAACCATTGCCGCCTGCCCTGACCTTCTGCCTGTTCCCGACTACGAGCCTGCCTGACGATTCTGCACCACGCTATACCTCGGCTGCCACCGCAAGCAAGTCACGTCAGGGGTAACGACCTGGTAGACTCCCGCCGCAGCAAGTCCATCCCGCTTTGCGGCGGGCTCTGGTGAAAACCGGGACCTACTTAGATTCCGTTCCCTGGCGTGGCTTACACCATCGCTTGCGGTGGTCCAGTGGATCCACCTCTACGTCCGGGTACGTGACAGTATCAGTGTATACTGGTCGCTTTGCCTCAGCCACTGCCTGCACCGCGTAGGCGGTGGTTGTGAGGGCTTTATTGCTGGGTCTGTGTGACTCAGCAATACAGCGTATGGTGAGGGGGGCTTGTGGAAAGGCGTATTTATGTTACACCATGCTCAATAATGCTGAGTTTGTGCAGCATTTTTCACGGCACATCGTGAACTGCGGCATGTAATTTTACAGATATAAAACTGTATGTCCCCATCACTAAATTAATGCATTTCCAACAAACAGTATCTCACAAAAGTAAGTACACCCCACACATTTTTGTAAATATTGTATCATATCTTTTCATTTGACAACACTGAAACAGGAGAAGGACTACCTCCATAACAGCCATAGCAGCTGCTACGGGGCCCATCGTCACAGGGAGCCCAGTCGTGGCATCCTGCCTCAGGACACCTGGGCCTCTACTAATGCCTTTGTTAGCGAAGACCCGGGAGCCTTAGACCTTATGCCTACCATGTGTAGGCGACACAATGACATCACATCAAAGAACTGTCTGCGCCGGGCTTCGCAGTTAGAAGCCGACCTGCTGCTCGTCCCATCAGGGGAACAGGAGAGAGGTGGGGCCCTATCTATGGCATATCTAACTAGCTGGGATCCTATCTATTGCCTACTGACACTATCAGCTACCTAGCTGGGGACCTACCTACTGCCTATGTACTTATCTGGGACCCTATCTACTGTCTACCTACCTGGGGCCCTATGTACTGCCTATCTACCTTGCTGAGGCCCTATCTGCTGCCTACCTACCTGGGGCCCTGCCTACCTACCCCCCCCTGAAGCCTCTATCCACCTGGTAGTATGATTATGAGGGCTACTGAAAAATAGCCATAGCACAGTCTCAGGAGGTCTTTCCCCCCCTCCTCTCTAGGAGACTGTGCCTCTAAGTTATAGCCTGAACCCGCTTTCCCACCCCTGGGAAGTTTGGAATGAGGTGCAGGACAGTGAAGAAGGTGCTGGAAAAGTGAAAATTCTAAGGTATTTGTCTTCAAATCTGCAGGGATGAGTGGCAGCTGGAAGAAGTCATCATGGCAGTCTGGATCGGATGGAGAAGAAAAGGCAAAGTGAACTCATCATCAGAGAAACATCACCTGTGAGTTACTGTACCGTAACTACACTGTAATCACTTAAATGTCTGCAGAGCCTTTGTACACAGGTATCTACCACTGGATGGTCACTGTATGTGGTAATGTACAGTATACAGAGCCTGTTTTTACACTGATATCTATTAACTATATGGTCAGTGTATATGCGTAATATACAGTCTGCAGAGCATGTATTCAACTGCTATCTACCACTATATGGTCATTGTATGGCAGTAATATACAGTCTGCAGAGCCTGTGTGCACTGGTGTCTATCACCATATGGTCACTGTATGGTGGTAATATTGGTCTTTGTATACTGATCTTAATTCATTAATAGTATAGGGGTATTATTCAGTCACTATTTGACGGTAATTCATGGTTGTATTGAGGTAGGTCCTTATATAGTAGCATTAGTGATGTTAGTCTTAGTATAGTGGGATATGTTTGGTAGCAGTATGATGGTGATATGTATGGTGAGTTATTTGCTCCCTATATTAGCTAGTAACTGCATGACTATTATTTACAGGTACCAGTAAATCTTTGTGTTCGAGGGAGGGGCTGGCAGGGACTGGGGGCATGCAAAAATATGCTATGGGGCCCAGCCATCTCAAGTTATGCCTCTGAACTGAGGACATGAAACATTGATACAATGTAAAGTAGTCAGTGCACAGCTTGTATAACTTTGAATTTGGTTTGCCCTCAAAATAACTCAACACACAGTCAGCAATGTCTAAACCGCTGGCAACAAAAGTGAGTACACCATTTAATGAAAATGGAAAAATTGTGCCCAAAGTATCAATATTTTGTTTGGCCACCATTATTTTCCAGCACTGACTTAACTCTCTTGGGCATGAAGTTCACTAGAGCTTCTCAGATTGCCATTGGAATCTTCTTTCATTCCTCCATGATGACATCACAGAGCTGATGGATATTAGAGACCTTAAACTTCTTCACCTTTCGTTTAAAGATGCCCCCCAGATGTTCAATAGGGTTTAGGTCTGGAGACATGCTTCGTCAGTCCAGCACCGTTACCCTTATTTTCTTTAGCAAGGCAGGGGTCATCCTGGAGGTGTTTCTGGTGTTGTTATCATGTTGGAATACTGTCCTGTAAACAGTACATGTTGGCATTCATGGTTCCCTCAATGAACTGCTTGAACATGCATAACTGTAGGCATTTGTACTCCTCACCTGGTTGCCGCCACACACGCTTGACACCATCTGAATCAACTATGTTTATCTTGATCTCATCAGACCACATGACATGGCTCAAGTAATCCATTGTTACATCCGTGCCTGTTCAGGCTTCTATGCCATAAAGTACAGTGGAGGATTTGCTGTTTACATTGATTTTGTATTTTCTCTTGTACTGTTCTGAATATTGCTCTATCTTACTCCTTGCTGTGTTATTTAAATTCTGCCACAGCCATCTCTTTCTCCTCCTGACTTTGTTCTGGGCTGCAGACAGTTAAAGCTAGTTTTGATTGACAGTTCTTTTACCACTTGCATTCCTTCCTTACTAGTCTGTGATCTGTATGGTCTGGATATCAAAGGGCCGGTCCAATTATGTCCTGGACCAGTACTCTGACATCTCATAAAAATATCATTAGCTCTTTACCCATTGCTAGCTATAAGTCTTCTCTGGATTTAGTTGCTACTTTTGGATTTCTGACCAATTGATTGCTCTTTTCACTCTCCACTTTCTTACTGATTTTGTATTGCTTCAGCACGCTTGGTTTCTGACCCCTTTCTGTACGACCATGCTTTTGTGTTTCTTTGTCTTGTTTGGCCTCTGTTTTCTCTTTAGCGTAAGCAGTGTTCACTATCTTGTCTCCCCAACCTATCCTCCCTGGTCGTATGTTTCTTATATCCATGTCCTTAGACTGCTTGTCTTCAGCAAACTGTTTGTGGGCCTTCGTGTGCATCATCTTTAGAAGAGGCTTCCTTCTGGGACATCAGCCATGCAGACCAATTTGATGTAGTGTGCGGCATATAATCTAAGCCAGGGCCGGGACGACGGGTAGGCCAAGGTAGGCGACCGCCTAGGGCGCCTACCTCAGCCTATCCCTAAGGGGCGCCGTCAGGGCCTCGACCCTCGCCACGCTGCAGGCCGCTGCCATGGGCCTGAAGCGCCGGCGGTCTCTGTGACCGCTTCTGCGGAGCAGAGAGCAAGCGCTCCCGGCCCCGCAGACAGTGTCGGGCCCGCTCCCCGGAGGATCGCTGGATCCTCCGGTGAGCTGCAGGGCCGACACAGCGGGGCCGCCGGGTCCTCATAGCGCTGAGGACCCACCGCGGCCCCGTGCGCCTCAGCCGGCAGCGTCGCAATGACGTGATGTCATCGCGACGCTGCCTCTCCTCGGGCGCACAGCGCGTCACAGGCCGTGCGCCCGAGGAGCTGCCCGAGGAGCGCGCGGCTGAAGAGGACAGAAGAGGAGCGCGCGCCCGGGATTGGGTAAGTACTAATGTTGTTGTTTTTAAGTGCCTGCCTGCGGCCCCCTATATTCTGCCTGTGGCCCCCTATATCCTGCCTGCGGCCCCCTATAATGCCTGCCTGCGGCCCCTATAATGCCTGCCTGCGGCCCCTATATCCCTGCCTGCGGCCCCCATAATGCCTGCCTGCGGCCCCCATAATGCCTGCCTGTGGCCCCCATAATGCCTGCCTGCGGCCCCCTATAATGCCTGCCTGTGGCCCCCTATATCCTGCCTGCGGCCCCCATAATGCCTGCCTGTGGCCCCCTATATCCTGCCTGCGGCCCCCATAATGCCTGCCTGTGGCCCCCTATATCCTGCCTGCGGCCCCCATAATGCCTGCCTGCGGCCACCTATAATGCCTGCCTGTGGCCCCCTATATCCTGCCTGTGGCCCCTATAATGCCTGCCTGCGGCCCCCTATAATACCTGCCTGCGGCCCCCTATAATGCCTGCCTGGTGCCCCTATATGCCTGCCTGAGCCCCCATACACCTGCCTGAGCCCCCATACGCCTGCCTGAGCCCCCATACGGCTGCCTGTGGCCCCTATATGCCTGCCTGTGGCCCCCGTACGCCTGCCTGAGCCCCTGTACGGCTGCCTGTTGCCCCCATCAGCCTGCCTGTGGCCCCCATACGCCTGCCTGGTGCCCCCATACGCCTGCCTGAGCAACCATACGCCTGCCTGGTGCCCCCAATACGCCTGCCTGAGCCCCAAAATTACGCCTGCCTGAGCCCCCATACGCTGACCCGTGGCCTCCATACGCCTGCCTGTGGCCTCCATACGCCTGCCTAAGCCCCCATACGCCTGCCTTTAGGTCCCTATACGCCTGCCTGTGGCCCCATACGCCTGCCTGTGGCCCCTTACGCTGCTGGCCCCTATAATGCCCGCCTGGGCCCCCATACGCCTGCCTTGGGCCCCCATACGCCTGCCTGTGGCCCCCATATGCCTGCCTGAGGTCCCATACGCCTGCCTGTGGCCCCATACGCCTGCCTGTGGCCCCCATACGCCTGCCTGTGGCGCCCATATGCCTGTCTGTGGCCCCATACGCCTGCCTGTGGCCCCATACGCCTGCCTGTAGCCCCCATACGCCTGCCTGAACCCCTAGCTATATATTTGCCTGAGCCCTAGCTATATACCTGCCTGAGTGCCCCTATATTTATATACCTACCTGTCTAGGGGACAATATCTATATACCTGCCTGACTGAGAGGGCATTTCTATATACCTGTCTGACTAAGGGGACTGCTATACCTATAATTAAGGAGTTACTGGAAATGTGAGGAATCTAAGATATTTGTGTCCAAATCCTCAGGGACGAGTCTTGGCCGGGAGCAATTGGCATGAAGGTGTGAACCGGATGGAGAAGAAAAGGGAAAGTGAACGACGCTGATCAGAAAAGACGTCTCCGGTGAGTCACTAAATGTAACAGCAGTGTAATCACTTATATGTCTGCAGAGCCTACATACAACTAGTATCTACCACTATATGGTCACTGTATGGAGGTGGTATATGTCTTCAGAGCCTGTGTACAGCTGATAGTCACATGTGGGGGTTGCGTTCGGTCAGGGTCTGGCAGAATTATTTGAGCCTTAAGTAGTAATAGTTTTGGGTCTTGGTTTTGTAGGAGTGTTTTTAGTAACAATCATTAGTCTGGTATATTGGCTCCATTTATCGGTGGATTATTTAGTGACTGTTATTTAGGGGTATAGCTCTGTCATACGGAGCGGAGCGATTTTGAAAATGCAAATTTGTCAGGGCTGATTTTCATTGTGCAGTGACTGCTGAGGAGATGTTGAATGTGCAGAAAATTAGTGACAGGCCCTGTCGCAGGGGTGAGAGGAATTAGTGTGTGTGGGTGGGGGGGGGTATTTTTTTGAGAGCGAGGGGGGCGCCATTGGCTGTACTCGCCTAGGGCACCAAAAAGCCTTGTCCCGGCCCTGATCTAAGCACTGACAGGCTGACCCCCTCAACCCTTTAACCTCTGGGGCAATGCTGGCAGCACTTATACCTCTATTTTGAAAAGACAATCTCTGGATATGATGGTGAGCACATCCACTCAACTTTTTTGGTCGATCATGCCGAGGCCTGTTCTGAATAGAAGGTGTCTTGTTAAAATGCTGTATGGTTGTGGTCACTGTGCTGCAGCTCAGTTTCAGGGTGTTGGAAAACTTCTTATAGCCTAGGCCACCTTTATGTAGAGCAACAATTATTTCTTTTAGATCCTCAGTTCTTTGCCATGAGGTGCAATGCTGAACATCAAGTGACCAGTATGAGATTGTGTGAGAGCACTAACACCAAATTTAACCAACCTGCTTCCCATTCACACATGAGACCTTTTAACATGAATGAGTCACATGACACCGTGGAGGGAAAATGGCAACTCAGGCACAATTTTACCATTTTCACCTAGGGGTGTACCCACTTTAATTGCCAGAGGTTTGGACAATGATGGCTGTGTGTTGAGTTATTTTGGGGGCACACCAAATTTACACTGTTAGACAAGCTGTTTACAAACTACTTTACATTGTATCAAAGTCTCAAATTTTCAGTGTTGTCCTTTGAAAAGATATAATATAATATTTACAAAAATGTTAGGTATATACTCACTTTGTGAGATACTGTAAGTCCCATAACCTTTGTATAGAGGATCAGCAAATTTCTCGTATTCTTAAAGTCTTGGACTAAAGTATACATTATTTCAACGATATTACCAGGTATTGGCTATATATTCTTTTATTTGTATAACTAGCACTTGGGTGTATACTGTATTACTGTATATACTTGCGCATAAGCCAAGTTTTTCAGCATAAAAAATGTGCTGAAAAATCCCTCTTTGGCTTATATTCGAGACACTGTCGGCGTCCGGGCGCTGCCATAGCCTGGGCGCCGGCAGGGATACTTCAGCTGTATGCGCCTCCTCTGGGAGCGCATACTGCTGAATCTCGAGTTAGTCCACAGTGTCCGGGCGCTGCCATGACCCGGGCGCTGTCAGCGATCTTTTCAGCTGTATGCGACTCCTCTGGGAGCGCATACAGCTGACTCTTGAGTCAGCCGACTGCATCTGGGTGTTGCCATGGCCCAGGCGCATTCAGCGATCTCTTCAGCTGTATCTTTCACTGTCTCTACTATTGCAAAACAGAGAACGAGCGCTCCCTGCTCCACAATAGCAGACTTGTGGCCTTCTGGAGTATCCGGTACAGGGGGGACATATACCAGCATGTACCTGCCTATACCTCCCTATGGGGGACATAAACCTGCATATGGGGGACATATACCTGCCTGTGGGGACATTAAACTGCCTATACCTGCCTATGGGGGACATTAAATTGCCTATACCTGCTCATGCAATTTTATTGGTATCCATTTTTAATTTTTAAATTTACCAGAAGACGCTGTATTTTCCACCCTAGGCTTTTTTTGTGGCAAAATTAGGTGCCTCAGCTTATATTCGGGTCGGCTTATACTCGAGTATATACCGTAATGCAATATTTACAAAAATGTGAGGGGTGTATTCACATTTGTGAGATACTGTCCATCACCTCAGCAGTACACTGAATAATGAAAATCAGCACTGACAAATTTGCCTCTTCAAAAGTATTCATTTATGTATGGTAGTGTAACAACTCTATAATATACTAATAGTTATAGGGTTTCCAATAATACACCTATACATGAAGTAAAAATACAAAATGTATTACCATCATACCGCTACTAAGAAAAAAATCCCACAATACCAAGACCATCAATCCTAGTAGTACGACTACAGTACTTAAGGACAAACTAATGCTATCAGACCATGATCACATGTGGCAAAGCACACCGGTCCTCTGCAGGCATATAAGTGATTTCAGTGCAGTTACAGTCAGTGACTCACAGGAATCATTATTTTCCCCTTTTTTCCTTTCGGCCTAGACCAGTATGATAACTTCTACCTTATCTGTTCCCTACCTATGCACAAATGTCCCATGGGGTGATAGGCAGAAGGTATTTTGTGTTGGTACTAGGCTACATAATACAATGATTTTGCCAAGGGGCAGGAGAGGGGGTACAGGCAGAGCCATCTTAACATCTATATGTGCCCCGGGCACAGCTCTGCCCAAATATAAGACATCAGAACTGGCCATACCTCTCGCCATGTTCAAACATGACACCATGAGGCCATGCTTCTAACCACCATCAAGTACAACCATATCTACATGTCGCTTATTTTGGGACACTCCGTTGACATCTTACAGGCAGCCTGCAAGACTGACAGGGCAAGGAGCTGATGGTTCCCTGATCCACCATGTTTTTTAACTGGTTGCACACACAAGCAGTTAAATAAGCAGCGCTGATTTAGGGCATATGCCCTGGACATGCATTCACCACCTGGTGCTCCTAAGCTTATGGGGCTTCCCCGCCAACTGCCTAATGTGAACAATGGGCATGATAGCCCCAGATACAGAATCAAGCTTACAGTAACAGTCTACTGGAGTGAGAAATAGGACCAACCCACTGGAGATTTTCCTGTAACTGTGGCCTGTACCCCCCTAAGAGCATATTATGTGGTCTTAAGTCCGTCCTCTGCATACACAGCTGTAGGAATGGTATTCAGAGGAATGCAGGGAATGCAATATTATCATGTTTTTCGAAGTTTTTATATTTTATACAGTATTCTCATTTGGACTACAGTAGATTCGTTAGACTATGTTGAACCAGCATTGTATCCATTTCTTTAATAAAAATGGTTAACAAAGATAATTGTCAGTGATTGATTGTTTATTTAAATGATGTGCCTTTAGTGGTTTATGTTTGTTGTTTTACCATATTATTCCAGTGTTAGTAACAGAGGCGTCTGTCAGACACCTCTACATTACTGGATGTTGGATGTTCTGTTTATTTATGTGACCTCTACATTACTATTAGACCTTGTCTACACTGCACTGTTTTTTTTTTGTTGGATTTGTAAGCGGATTCAGTATTTAGAATACGCAAAAATGCGATTATAACTAGTGCCAATAAACCACAATAGAAAATCCAAGCTGTAGTGTACACAGCATGGATTTTCTATTGTTGGTTTTCTAAACCAGTTCTATACATGTTCTATAATCAACTATATTATGGCATATTCTAGTGCAATTCTATGTACTGGACCAGTCAAAAACCAAACTTGATTTTTGTCGAAAACCTGCCTGGCATTTTAACATTGTCATGTAGACATGGGGCTCGGTGTCAGCCAGTGATGTTTTTATCACCCGAAGGCTCACATTAACCCCTTCTCACCATTACCCTAGTACATAATACCTAACTCAAAATATAGGTCACCAAACAGTTAATATCATCTCAAAATGAAAATGCTATTTATTATTGCTCCATAGACTTATAATAATATTTCCATCAAATGGTAGCGTAAGTAAACATGTAACAAATTGAAATGACAAACTTGCAGTTTTGCGTAGTCCATATGGATCCTAAATATAATTTGCATCGGCCTTTCTTTATACGCATCACAGTTATATTGTCTGTGACATTCCAATCACTCAAAGTATGTAAAGCACTCATCCAGCTCTCTCACAGGATAGTGAGTAATGCACGGCGTTTCGGGGGACACAACCCCTTTGTCAAATACACCTGTGTTCTCAACACGGGATCCAATTAAACCTCAAGGTTTAAATAACACTATTAAAACAATATCATTATACAAATATCAACAATATTGCCACCTATACTAAAGAAAACATATTTTCACACCTCATTGTTTACTATAATATTTAGCGTTACACAAAAGTTGAGCACATACGCATGCATATAAGATCATAACAATTCTTAGCATCATGTATGGTTGAAATCGCAAACTGCAATGGAACCATTTACTAAAGGTTCGGCAATATGTATTAAAATTCGGTGTACCTCACTCATCCTAAAGGAAAGCTCCCCAATTACTCTCCTCATTTAAACCTATAGGGGTAAGTGATTATAACTGCGAGATCCAATAGACCTCTCTTTGTAATAGACGTACTTTTGCTCTTTCAGGGTCCCCATCCTCCACATTTTCTGAAATACACCATTTTAATTCACTCACCCCATGATTCAATTCTAGGAAGTGTTTGGCTACAGATGTTTAAAAGCATTTTTTTTTTTATTTTTGACATCTTCATCATCCTTTTTAGTTTCCTTATTGCTTTTACACAACCTAATTCGCGATCAATGCTTATTGAGCCTGACTTTAATCTGCCAAGAAGTTTGCCCAATATAAACTTTACCATAGGGGCATTTCAACATGTACACCACACCCGCGGAGTTACATGTATGAAAGCCCCTGTGAAAAATAGGGTATTCCTTAGTTGGATGGTTGACATACTCTCCCCTTATAATGCTGGAACAATTCTGACAACCCAGGCATGCATATGTTCCCTTCCTCTGCATTCTCAAAAATTTCTGCATACATTTTGTCATTTTTAAGATGTACAATTTGGTTGCCAATAGGTTGGCCCTTTTTATTAACGAATCGCGGCTTCTCTTTAAGTAAATGCCCATAAACTGGGTCGTTTTGTAGAATACCCTATGATTTTAATATGACATTTTTTTTATCATACCTGCATGATAATCAAATGTGGAAAGAAAATCAATTCTGTCATTGCCTTCCAACTGGTTCTTCTTTATTTTTCTAATGTTAATATGTGAAATGCTCCCTATCTCTTCACTGATTTTTTCCACCTCGTTTTTTGGATAATCCCTTTTAACACATTTTTTAATCATCTTCCTCTTATTCTCATTATATTCAAAATTAGTCGAACATACTCTGCGTATTCTAGTAAATTGTCCTTTCGGAATACCTTTTGTAATGTTCAGGGCATGATAACTGTCATGATGTAGAGTATTATTACGATCAGTGTTTTTGATCTTTTCTGGGGCGATTAGCATTTGTAAAGGGGAAAAGGGCGATGTACGTGTTTTTATTTTATTTTTTGTTTGTTTTACTTTTTTACACTTTTTTTTTACTTTTTCACACTTTTTACACTTTTCCCCAGGGGGGAATTGCATGAACGATCGTCAGATCGTTCATGCAATAGGAGATCAGCATACAGCTTATAGCTGTATGCTGGTCTCCATGGCAACTGTCAGTCACGCTGCCCACAATGCATTGTGGGCATCGTGACGTCACCAGACAACCCGGATGCTCTCATTCAGCATCCGGGCTGTCTGGTAGGAGAACAGTACCGGCGCTGAAGCGCCGTTACTGCGCCGGGATCGCGGGCAGCAGGAGCTCACTCCTGCCGCCCGCAGCTGCGATGTCGCGTCCACAATGTCGCGACATCGGGGGGTTAATCCCCCGCGGCCGGAGCTCACTCCGGCCGTGGGGGATGCGGCATGATGCCAGCGGTAATATACCGCTGGTTCCATGCCGCGATCTTGCGCGCTCCGCCTGTGAGCGCGCAAGATCGCCTTGACGTACTCATACGGCAATTTGCGGGAACCCCTACCCGACATTGCCGTATGAGTACGGCAAATGTCGGTAAGGGGTTAAATCAGTAGGTATAATGCTTTTGTCTGCACTTCATCCAAGTCCAGCATTTTCTGCTTGTCGGATAATGCTTTGTCTTTCCACATCTGAGAGATCCAGAGTGTCCGCCTTTCTTTCTGTTAATGCCGATATTTTGTCGAATGACATATTCAATAGCTGGTGTATTAGGGGTAATCACTTCAACACAATAACTTGTATACACCTTTGATAAACAACTTTCAGTTGTTTCTTAGTACGTAATACACCCGGGCTACCATCAGAAACAGACCATCTAATGTAATGGTCTGTGTCTGGATTGGCTGTAGAGTGATATTTTTAGAATGGGAAGAAATCAATATCTATGAACCTTCCAATCCTCATAGTATTAGGCTGCAGCTGACAGTTTTACCTTGGCTGGTTGGAAAAAATAAGGTGTACCTCTCATGTAATTTGTTTATTAAAGATATTAAGGGAAACAATTATTTTTTTTTTTTTAAAAAGGCACAAGCCTTGGATAAAATGACCTAGCCACACCCCTGCTTTACGGAAACCAGACCTTGGTGAAGCTACCTACCAGCCCACTAGGACAGGGATCTACCTCAGCTGCCAAAGTCAATTATAGCCTCACCTAAGTTTGAGCTCACTACTGCTCACTCCCTAAAGGTTCCCTTATTGGCTTTTCCCTTATAACCCCAACACATATACCCATTTCCAGAATATACTTAGCCTATACATGTTGAGCAATGGCTCACATAGAATACTGTAAGTCACCCTTTTCCAATGCTAGATTCTCCTAGCCCAAGAATAAAAGTGGTCGCCCTGATAGCTTAGTGACTGCCCATTATACTCTTGTAACACCCGAGGTAGTGGATCCTCTGGACCTCCGCAAGCGATGATAATGGCTACGCCAGGGAGCGGCGTCTACGTAGGTCCCGGTATTCACCATAGCCCGCCGCATGGCAGGATGGGCTTGCTGCGGCAGGAGTCCTACCAGGTCGCTACCCCTGACGCGACTAGCTTGCGGTGGCAGCCGAGGTGCGACGAAGTACCCAAACATGTGACGTAACTCAAAGTCGTGGACAGGCAAACAGGTCAGGGCAGGCGGCGAAGGTTCGTGGTCAGGAAACGTAGCACAGAGTCGGTACACGGCAAGACAAGAACGCACTTCCAAACATGCTTTCTCTAGTGGCATAAGGCACCAAAGATCCAGCGGGAATGTGCTGGAGGTGTTACCAATAGGGTCAGCGCCCAGCAATCAACCAATTGGCCCTTTACATTTGAGAGAACTGGCACGCGCGCGCCCTAAGGATCGGGGATGCGCGCCAGCTGGCAGGAGACCGCAGGAAAGCAGGAGCACGGCCGGGTAGGTGTATAGGCGCAGAGGAACGAGTGCACCCGCGGCCCGACACGCGACCCACGGCACCACTCGTCCCCGAACCAGAGGACACCGCAGGAGCACAAGAGCACCCGCAGCCTGACCCATGGCCTGCGGGACTGCTTGTTACAGTACCCTCCCCCCCTTAGGCCTTCCCCTCCTCCTTGATCGGAGAAATTTCAGCACCAGGTCACGGTCCTAAATGTTCTTCTCCGACTCCCAAGATCTCTCCTCCGGACCGAATCCCTTCCAGTCAATGAGAAAATTTTGTCTCCCTCTGATAGACTTCATGGCCAGGATTTCCTTCACAGCGAACGCATTGGAGGCTTCGGCTGCAGGTGAAGGGGGGCTGACTTTTCGAGAGAAGCGATTCAGCACCAAGGGCTTCAGCAGGGAGACATGGAAGGAATTTGGGATCCGCATGGTGGGTGGAAGCCGGAGCTTATAGCCCACTGGCTTAATATGCTCCAAGACCTTGAATGGCCCCAGGAACCGTGGACCTTGCTTGTAGCTGGGTATCTTAAACCGGATGTATTTGGCAGACAGCCACACCTTGTCACCCGGAGCAAAGGTCGGTGCCGGTCTCCTCTTCTTGTCCGCCTGGGTCTTCATGCGGACCGCTGCTCGCTGTAGGGACTGACGAGTCTTTCCCAGTGTGGCAGAGCGGCTACATGTAGTTGCTTGTTTCTGCCACTAGGTGGAGATATACCAGAGTGGTATATGCAACATTCCACCCAGGATACGTGGCCTTGTTAGAATAGGAGCCGGTCATATGTATTGTCAGAAACACTAAGTGGTTGGCAAAGGTGTATGGTTAGTTTGGCTTTTCAGCCGTTCTTGGGGTCGGCTCTTATTGGGAGTACACAATGTGTCGGGTGGGTGTCTATTCCCCATGTTCCAGACCACGTTTTGGATAGGGCTCTGGAGTCCTATAAAAAGCCGGGGGCCTTCAGGTGTACAGGGGGGCGTGGTCTGCTGCCTGGATGTGTAGCAGCAGAGGAGCTGGAAAGAGGCTCTGGCCACAGAGGCTTAAGGGAAGCCAAAAGTGTGCGGTGTGTATACATTGCTGGATGCTAGGTCCAGACATTAAAGAGAGTCTCTATGTTATGTGAAGTTAGTGGCTAGACGGCCTAGGATTTTATTTTGTATGTTGTTCAAGCCTGTATAACCTGTGCCTTAATAAAGCTGGTGGAGGCCAGTGTGAAATGTAAACCTGTGTCTGAGTGCCATTCCGCCTACGAAAGACGGTGATTCCGTGAGCGAAAACCCCCAGTCGGTCCAAGATGGCGTCCAAACGTGAGTGGAAGCTTACACCAGATAGTTGTCATTTCCCGAACTAGGGACTCCACTGCGGGAACCTTGGAGGATGAGGCCAAAGGGAGTGGTGGGCGGGGATGCTGTCCGTAGACCACATAGAAGGGGGAAGCGCCAGCAGATTCTGAATCCAAGGAGTTTTATGAAAACTCCGCCCAGGGCAGTAAACTGGACCGTTCATCCTGATGGGCCGAGACAAAGTAGCATAAATAACTGCCCAGGACTTGGTTAACTCTCTCCACCTGACCGTTGGACTGTGGGTGATATGCTGAGGCGAAGTCCAACTTCACTTGTAGCCTGTAGCAGAGGCTTCTCCACCCCCGCCACTGTTTCCCTCCCTTCCCCAAGGCCTACCCAGCTTTCCCACATGCTGGATGGGCTATCCCGCATCCAGGAAAGCTAAGTGGCACCCATCCCCCATAGCAGGCACCCATCTTTTTAGGATGCCTGCTATGAACCATGTAACCCAGCTTTCCCAGCTGCTGAATAATCTATCCAGTATATGGGAAAGCTGGTTGACTTCCCTCCACCGCAGACATCCATTTAAGCTAAGTGCCTGCTGTGGGGGATGGGTGCCACTCAGCTTTCCTGGATGCTGGACACCTGCTGTTTGGATGTCACCCAACTTTCCCATATACTGGATAGATTATTCAGCAGCTGGGAAAGCTGGGTGACGCTCATCCTCCACAGCGGGCACCCAGCTTTCCTAGGCGCCTGCTGTTTTGATGTCACCCAGCTTTCTCATGCACTGAATAGGCTATTCTTCATCCCGGAAAGCTGGGTGACATGGTTCACAGCAGACATCCATGAAAGCTGGATGATGTCACATTTGTAGGGTTGTTGTTTTTTTTTACAGATTCCCATTTGGACTACGTCAGATTCGGTGGACTACGTCGGATGGCGTTGCGTCTATTTTTTGAAAAAAATGATTGAGGGCGGGTGTCGGGGAGTGTTTATTTAAATAAAGTGTTTTTGTCTATTTCTGTGTGTTTTTTTCATTTTATTCCAGTGATGGTAATGGCGGTATCTGTTTGACGCCTCTCCATTACTATTGCTCGGGGTTAGTGTCAGCCAGTGGTGTTTTTTGTCACCCCAAGGCTGACACTAACCCCGTGTCACTATTACCCCAGTACCCAACGCACCAGGGGTACTGGGAAGAGCCGGTAACCATCAAAGGTGGACCCTCAAATGTGATGGTCCGCTTCTGGAGCAGCTGCAGGCTGGTAATTTTAGAATGGGAAGTTACCAGTAACAATGGTTCTTCCCATTCTGATAGTATCAGGTGCCCACTGTAGGATTCTCAATAAATAAATTATTTAAAAAAAAAAATAAATGTGGGGGTCCCCCCAGTTACCATAGCCAGCCAGGGTAAAACCAACAGCTGCAACCTAATACTATCAGAATGGGAAGGTCCATCATTACTGGTCCCTTCCCATACTAGGAGTACCAGCCCGCAGCCGCCCCAGAAGCAGACCACATTAGAGGGTCCACTTCTGGTGTGTTGGATATTGGGGTAATTGTGACACGGGATTAGTGTCGGTCTTGGGGTGACAAAAACTGCCGCTGGCTGACACCAAGTCCGTGTTTGAAATTTAGGCATTGACAGACCCCTTTACTGTCATGGAAAAAAAATTAAAAAAAAATAACACGAAAAAAAATAAAAAAAGGCGTTTATTTAAATAAACCCGAAAACGGCCCGCAAAACTTTTATTAGGAAATAGATGTACGCTGGCCAAGTAGTTTAATGAATAAAAATAGTTTTTAACCCCCCTCCCCTCACCCGAAGACATGGGGGGGCTGTTTTTGGGGGGTGCTGGAATGGGAAAGCCAGGCCGCACCACAATCTGGGGGGTTGGTTTTCTGTCCCCCCAGGAGATTGTGCGTACCCTTTTCCCCCTCCACTCCACCCTTGGCCTGGGCCCCAACCAAAAAACAACCCCACCTAAACCATAACCCCCTGACCATGCCTGTTCCCCCATACCCCCGTATCCCCCCTACCCCCCAAAGTGGAGTTTTACGAGAAAGGAATTGGGTAGGGATTTTGTGGAAAAGGGGCAGAGTCTAAAATGTTTGTGTGGTTTTAATTCTGCAAGGGAAGGCCGGGAGAAGTGGTCAGGGCGTCTGGAAGGAATGGAAAAAGGGGAAAACGAGTCCCAACAGAGAAGACATCCCCGTGAATCACTAAATTGTTTGTACTGTCATCCTTATATGTCTGCAAGCCTGTGTACACTAAATCTACCCCCTAGGGCACTGTATGACGGGGGCTTGGTAGGAATGTAATGGTTAATCAGGATCAGTATGGCTGTATTATTCAGCACAAAGGGTGGTGATAGTGGCATGGTATTACTTAGTCACTATGTGGTGGTGTATGTGGTCATGGTGTGATGGTTTACAGTCACTATGGGGGTGGTGATATGTAGTCATGGTGTGATGGTTTATTCTTTACTATGTGGTGGTGATATGTAGTCATGGTGTGATGGTTTTTTTAATTTACTTTTTGTGTGATTTGTCAGGTTGGGGAATTATTCGACTCTTAAAAGGGTATTATTGATTAAAAGTCTTGGTGTGGTTAGTAACTACGGGGATATTTGCTCTTTGTACAGGATATTATGTGGTCCTGAATGACCTTAATAGGGGTACACCTACAAATTGTTTTACAGTTTTGTATGAATTTCTGTGTATACAATACATTACTTTATATAATTACATATTTACAGACTCTAGTTGCGCTGCTGTTGAGT
Source organism: Phyllomedusa bahiana (assembly GCA_025379985.1). Classification (NCBI taxonomy): domain Eukaryota; kingdom Metazoa; phylum Chordata; class Amphibia; order Anura; family Hylidae; genus Phyllomedusa; species Phyllomedusa bahiana. The sequence goes on along the minus strand of JAODAL010030874.1, from coordinate 22,741 downwards.
TGACGCTGGTCTTCTGGAGGGGCAGGGCATGATTTTGTTTGGCGGGGCGTGGTTAGAGGCATGTCCTGGTATGATGTAATTTTTTGGGTGTGGTCAGAGGTGTGGCCTGATGTGATGTCATTTGTTTGGACGTGGCCAGAGGCGTGGCTAATGTGTCCCTATTTGCAATCTCTAAATGTTGGGAGGTATGGTGTTATTGGTAATGTTGGTTTTGGTATAGTGGATTTGTTTGGTAGCAGCATGATGGTGATATGTATGGTGAGGAAACATAGCACAGAGTCGGTACACGGCAAGACAAGAACGCACTTCCAAACACGCTTTCTCTAAAGGCATAAGGCACCAAAGATCCAGCGGGGACATGCTGGAGGCATTACCAATATAGATAGGGTCAGCGCCCGGCAATCAACCAATTACCGGCAGGAGACCCCGGGGAAGCAGGAGCGGGGCTGGGTAAGTGTATAGGCGCGGAGGAACGAGTGAGGAATGACACGCGAGCCGCGGTGCCACTCGTCCCCAAGCCATGGGACACCGCACGAGCACGAGAGCGCCCGCAGCCTGACCCATGGGCTGCAGGACCGCACTTTACAGCTCTTCAGGCACCACATAATAAAAATGCTACCCTTCAGAAACTCACTTTCACTCAATAGGTAACTCTATTGCACAGTTTCCGCAATCCCAGTCATATCTCCCATCCTCCAGCCCACCATCACTTTTGCAGCCTCTAGCCCTTCTGCTTCTTCAGAAGAAGGACAAGTTTGCATAGAGGTCTCATGCCTACTTTTTATCTACATATGACAAAAGCATTCTCTACTAATTTCTCTTGAAGGCTATCCACACACACTCCAATTACCACCAAACCTAAGCTTCTTATCATCTTTCAATATTCCTCCTCAAGCACATTGGCATCATTTACATGCTTCCTCATTTCAGGATCTTTTTAGGGCCTATGCCAATACCTGCACCTCCCACTGTGGAGGACAGCTCAGAAGACCATCATTCCTGCTGCCAGCTATAGCAACCTAATATTTTACCATGTGGCTTCCCACTGTAGCCCTGCTACAAAAAGTTAAAGCGTACACTGTTCCCACATATATAATAATAAGAATAATAATAATCTTTATTTATGTAGCGCCAACATATTCCGCAGCACTTTACAATTTGGAGGGTGTAGGTACAGACAAAAGACATACATTGCACAATGAAAAGCTACTTACAGATGAGACACAAGGTGTGAGGGCCCTGCTCGCAAGAGCTTACAATCTATTAGGGTTTATGGGTGAGACGAAGGGTAAGAAGGGGAAGATTTTACAATGGTCCAGCCATGTGACATAAATAGGGGGTTGGGTTTTTATTTAGAATTAGATGGACCTCCCACCAGACAGTACATCAATAAAAGTTAATTTGCCGAAATTTAAATGAGGGGCGCAAAGGGAGTGAGGGGGGGTGAGGGGGAGTTCCCCCTTAGGGCTTCTGGAAAAGGTGGAAGAGTGAGAAGGATTTTATTTTTCGGGGCCCCCTCTTAAAGCTAGGATTTCCCTGGTGTCCCAAATGCCCACGGGTAGCATGTTCCAAAAAAAAGGGGTGCTGCACTTTTGTGAAGTCTTGAGAGGAAAGGGGGGTTTCCCCGGATGATTGGGGAAAATTAAATTTTGATATCAGAGGGGGCGGGGTTAGGGGGGTTTAGACAAAAGATGGGGCGGGGAGATGAAAGGGAGGGGGCAACGCTGTGGAAGTTTTTGGGGGTTTTGGGTGAAGTAAAGAGTTTATGTTGTATTCAAATTACAAAGGGGCAACCATTTGCAGTGACGACACAGGCCAGTAGTATAGCGGCTGAAAAAAAAAGGGACAAGTCTGGCGGCTGACATTCAAGGACAAAATTGGGGGAGGGGGAGTTTGAAAGAGGGGGAAAGCCGATAACGGGGAGTTACAGTAGTAGTTTCCCGGAGAATGAAAAAGGGAGCAACAATGAAAAAGGTTTGGCTGTTTCCACGTGAAAAAAGGACGGATTCGGGAAATTTTCCTTGGGAATTTCGGGGTGCAGGAGCGGGCAAGGGAGGGAAAAAGGGGGTTTGAAAGACAGATGGGAAATCTAGTATAACCCCAAGACACCCAAGGCCGGGTGCCACGGAGTTTAATGGGTGGTGCCCCCCAACACTGGAACAAAAATTTGGCGGGGGAAGGGTTGGGTTTAGTAGAGGGTGGGTTTACTAAAAGGGTTTATTTTTAGAAAGGGTTTATTAAAAAGGGATACAGGGAGGACATGATGTCAGTGACGGGCCAGAGGGGACTTTTCCACTGGTGTTTTTTTTAGCAGGACCCGGGGATTTGTGCCCCGGGGAGGAGGAGGTATAGTTAAGTTTTAAACCCCGCGTAGAAAAGGGATTGGGAAGCCAAATTTTGCTAAATTTTTTTGTCCCAATTTGGGGGGCTTTTTAATATTTAAAAAAGGAGTGGAGGGCCCAAGAACAGACCCCTTTTGGGGAAAACCCCAACACCCAAGAGGAAAAGGGGAAAGGGGGAAAAGGGAATGAAAATGAACACTAAAAGGAGGATTAAAAGGTAGGATGGAACCAACGAGAGCGGGGGTTCCTTTGGAGAAATGGTGCTTAGTTTGGGGAGGAAAATTTGGGGAGTCAACATTTGTCAAAACTGCAGAGAGATCCGAAAAAGGGGCAACAATAGATTTGCCCTGGGGTTTTTAACTGGGGGGAGATCTTTTTTTGGGGGGTTTTTAAAGTTAGAGCATTTTCTGTGGGGGTTTTTGGAAACCTGATTGTAGAGGATCGAGAAGAGATTTAGCAGAGGATGGGGAAATTGGGCGGGGAGTAAGCCCAAAGGGGCTTTCCCAGGATTTTAAAGCCCAAAAGGAAGGTTTTTGTGCCCTACGACTCCCACAGAAAAAAGAGGCTCCTGTTTTTACATTTTAAATGATCTTACAGTAGCATTCTCCTTTTTGAGGGCAGCCATAATGCTGTCCCTCAGTAAAAAATGAGTTTGACACCCCTGAAAAAAACCCAAAGAAAACAACTTAACCCACAACTTTAATCTGCGGGTTACATCAAACTTTTCTTTTTTTTTTGGATGCCAAAAAAATTCCTTTTTTTTTAAGTTTTTGTGAATTAAACAGAAAATTGGCAGTTTATTTTTGTTATCTTACACTCTTTTGGGCCCCAAAGGACTTGGGTTTACAATTTTATTTAAAGGGGTTTGGGATATTAAAAAGCGGTTTCACAGTTTCATTTTCAAGTTTAATTTTTGGGAAAGTGTTGAAACCCAAAAAATAGTATTTAAAGGGGTAAGGATCGGGAGAGGCTTTAAACAAATTTGATGTTTTAAAGGCCCTAGTTCGGGGAAATTTTTTAAAATTTAAAAAGGTTTTGGTTTGGGGGTTTTTAAAAAAACAGGGCAACTTCCCAAAAGTTTTTGGCAATGAAAAAACCCAGATAAAAACGGGCAACAAGATTAAGGGTGCCCATGGCTTGTGGGAGCCCCATGACTAAAACAGTCTGAACTTTTTGGCACTAGTGGGCCCAAATTTTGTTTTAAAATTACGAAAAATTGGGAAAGGGGTTGTTTTTTTTTTTGGGCCGGGGGAAAACCCCTTTTTACTACAAAGCAAAAAATGATTACATTTAAAAGGGGTTTTAAAAAAAAAAATTTGACTGTACCACCCAAAACAAAACCCAAATCTAAAAAGGGGAAAAAATGGGGCCCACCCAGTAAAGATAAATAGAGTCAAAACGGGAAAATTTAAGAGTAAACAAAAAAGAAAGGGGTGGTGGGTTTTTTTTTTAAAATGCTGTCTATAGCTACCTTTGAGCCTGAATAAGACTAAACCGAGCCCTTTTAACCCAAAAGTGGTGTATAAGAAAAAAAAATAAAAAAAAATTTGGGGGGTTTTTTGGGGTAAATAGAAACATTTAAAAAATGGCCCCAATTGGAAATTTCCAAAATTTTTTAGTTTCCCCTGTTTTTACTGGGTGAACTGACACCTGCATTTAAAAAAAAATATGTGTTGGGTAAAAAATCCTGTGAAGGGTTTTTGAAAAATATTTTTGTCTAAAAATAAATAAATAATAAAATAAAAAATAAATAAAAAAAATTTAAAGTTGGGTTGTCAAAGGCACATCTTCCTTTTCGAAATTTAAAAACCCCCAAAATTCAAAGGGGCAAACCCCGCTGGGAACAAGGGCGAAGTGTCACCCCCCCAAAATACGGGGGATCCATTGTTTTTTCCCCTTTCTGCCGGGAAAAAAGGAAATTTAAAAGGTTTTTTCACTGCTTCTTCAAAAACTGCTGTATTTGCTTCTATTGTGTTTGGATTTTCCAAAGATCCTGAGCCCGGGGATTTGAATAGCCAGGGCAGCTTGGAGCAGGGGATTTGATCCCTGGGAAGGGCCCAGGGGGTCCGAATCTTTTGGAAACAAAGGGTGAGCCTCCCCTTATTTATTTGTTTGCTGTTTATTTTGGGTCCTCTACTTCACTTGCTGCATGAATTTAGTTCCCTTAAAAGGCGAAAATTGGGGGGGAAACCTTTTAAAAAAAGGGGAAAGGTGTTTTAAAGTTTTCTTGCACAAATTGCCCCCAAAAAAATATTGAAATATTGTTTTTTTACACCAAATTTTTTGAATGTGGTTTTAAAACATTTTATCTATACCTTCGGGCCCCCTCATTCCAAAAGGGGGGAAATTTGGCTTTTTTTTTTTTTTTTTTATTGTTAATTTTTATTGTTTTTAAAAACCATAAAGCCCACCAGGGCTATTAACAGTAATACACAAGATGCTTTTGATGACATAATAACAAAAAGGCATGTACCACACAACGCATAGAAGTCAAAGTTATACCAAAAACCGGGAGGTTATAAGATCCCGATTTCCGGGAAAACCGTAAAGGTAACCCTCATACAAAAAAGTGCAACTGACGGCTCTTTAGAAAAATAAACCCCAATTTTACACATTTTTGGGGGGGGGGGGGGGAAAATTTAACCCAAGGGACAGGGGGAAGAACGGCCGACCCCTTTGGGACAAAGAGGGCTTCCCGAATTAAACCCCAAATTTAAAAAACCCCCATATCCTATTAGTTTTAATTCAACAAATCTTGAAGAACACAATAAACATCCCAGGGTTTTCCCAAAAATTGGTTTAAAAAAGGGTCCCAGGGGGGTCATGAGACAAGGCAGTGAGGGTCATTCCATACGCCAAAAATTTTTTTTTTTTTTTTTTTTTTTTTTTTTTTTCCGGGGTAAGGGGGCGGAGACACGCATCATCCCCTTGGTGGGAATAGGGGTTTTCATCCGGGAATTTTGCAATCAAACATTTGGGGGCCCTTCACTAGATAAAAAAAAACCTACCCTTTTTTATGTTAAGGGGGACATAGGGAATTTTAAAAAAGGGGAAAGTGTCACGGAGGGGGACCCCTCAACCTGTTTTAATACCCAAAACCATGGGTTAATGGACCGTTTTCCCAAAAGTGGCCTTTTTAATCGCATTTCCCGGGAAATAAAATGTTGTAAGGTCGTTTTCCCTGGCCCCCCCCCCCTTCTCTAAAAACCAACGGCCCCCGGGGGTTTTTCAGGTTTAGAAACCCCAAAAACCGAAATTTTGGCCTTTAATCATACGCCCAATGGGGGGGTTTAGGGGTTCCCGCAAATTGACGTATAAAGGTAGGGTTCATGGCGATCTTGCGCGCTCAAAAAGGCCTTCAGGGCCCCAACCCCCCACACCCGGGAGCGTGAGCTTGGGCCGGGTGGGGGGGATTAACCCCCCGAGTTTCCGGGACAAATTTGGCGCGACATGGGCACTGGGGGGGGCCGAAAAGGAGGTGAGCCCGGGAGGCCCGGGGACCCGGGGGCGAGTAACCGGCGTTCACCGCCGCTACTGACCCAATTCCCTACCGGGACAGCCCGGATGCAAATTTGGACAGCCCCCGGTTTGTAGGTGACGCCCTTTTGGGGCCCACAAGGATTGCGGGGGCAGCGTGACTGACAGTTGCCAGGGAGACCGCATACGGGGCAAAGCGGGGTGTGATCCCTTTTGGGAAATTAAAGGGTTTGGGGGGGAATCGTTCATGAAATTTCCCCCCCGGGGGAAAAGTGTGAAAAGGGTTGTGAAAAAGTTAAAAAAAAGTGAAAAAAAAGAAAAACACAAAACAAGTTAAAAAAAAAAAAAAAAACCCCAACTAAACCGCCCCTTTTCCCCCCTTTACAAACGGAAATCCCCCCAAAAAAAAGGTTTTGAAAAATAAAGTACCCATTTTTGGGAAACACCCAGGGGGTTGCGTAGCGACCCCCCCAAATAAATCTATTTGTTAATTAACCCCCAAACGGTAAATGCCTTAAAAAAAAAACCCCAAAAAAAAACAGTCACAGAATTCCCTTTTTGGGTTCTACCCCCCTGCAATAAAATGGATTTAAAAAGTCATCTCAAATCAACATAAAAGTGATGCCAATTAAAAGGGTTAAAGATAACCCTGCCAAAAAAACGTCCTTAAAACAGCTCTGTATTTTGGAAAAATTAAAAAGTTCTGGCAAAATTAGAAGAAGGCAAGGGGAATAAAAATTGTTTTACAAAAAAAAACCCCTTTTTTTTTTTAAAAAAAAAATTGTGCTTTCCCACAAAAATTAAAAACTACAAAAATTTGGGGTATTCCCCCGTAATCGTCTCAACCCCACAAGAAAAACTAACTTGTAAACGGATTTTTCACGGTGAATGCTTTTTAAAAATAAAAAAAAAAAACACGCTAGGATTGCAGTATTTTTTTTTCCCCCTGCCTTCCAAAAAAAACTTTTTAAAAATTGGTCAATTCTAAAGTCTTTTTCCCCCCAAAAAAGTTACCAAAAAAATTTGTCAACCATCCCGAAAAAAAAAAGCCCCAAAAACGGGGCTCCTTTAAAAAAAGAAAAAAAAAACAGTTATAGGTTTAAAGACGGGCGGCGATCCCAAAAACTTTTTTTCCTTTTCAAATAAAAGTTTTTTTTTATTGTGAAAAAAGCAGTAAAACATTAAAAAAAATTAAAACCAAATGGGGGTATCGCTTTTAATCGTATAAACCTGCTGAGGTAAAACTACAGGGTCTTTTAAATACTCACAGTGCCCCCTGTAAAAAAAAAAATAAAAAAACACTACCAGGTTTTTGGCGTTTTTTTGTACAAAAATTGCCTCACAAAAAATTAAAAAAATTAAATTAAAATGGAACATATTTGCCCCCCTTTAACTGGTACTAAATAAAAACACCCCAACTCATCTCTTTAAAAAACCAACCCCCAAAAGGCAGCTCCTTATGCAAAAAATTTAAAAAAAGCTTTTGGGCGTCAAAAATAGGAAACCCATAAAAACGCAACTTTTTATAAAAACTGCTTCTTTTTGTGAAAAAGTAAAAAAACCCAAAAAAAAACTATATAAAATTTTTATAATTGAAAATTTCCCTCCCCCATAGTAAATTTATCCCGTCTTTTAACCCCGTATGGCGAAATACTTTTTAAAACGAACCCCAAAAAAAAAATGGGGGAAAACTGCGTTTTCCTCCCCCCTTTTCCATGGCCCAATGTAAAAAAAAACTGGAACCCCTGTGCGCCCAAAATGCAAAATACACCCATTAGATAAAATAACCTTAGGGGTTTTTAAATTTCCAAAATGGGGAAACTTGGGGGAAGGTTTCCCCTGTTTTTAATTATTTTGGGGGGCTTTGAAGATGCTAACTTTGGCCCACCCAAATATCTGTGGGGGCCAAAACCCAAAATAAAACTCCCCCCCTTTTTCACCCCTGCCATGGGGCCCAAACAGCAGTTTAAAACCCCAATATACGGTTTGCCAAAACTTGGGAAAAAGGGGAAATTTTAAGTAACAAAAATTTTGGGGCTTTTTTTTCCCAAAAATTCATTGAAAAAATTTTTAAACATTTTTCGCAAAAATTTTGGAGATTTTTGGGGAAAAAAAAAAAAATTTTTTTTATTTTTCAAGGCCGAACGCTAAAAAAATTTGTGAAAAAACCTTTTGGGGGTCGATATACCCCAAAAAACCCCTCCAGGATAAAATTCCGTAAGGGGTGTAGGTTTCCAATATGGGGTATTTTTGGGGGGTTTTTAAATTAATTTTTTTGGAAAAATTTTTGGGGGTGCCCGAAAACCCCTGAAAGGGCCCCCTAAAAAAAAACGAAATAAAAATGGGGCCCCAAGTCCATAGGTGCTCCTCCTTTATTTTTGGGGCTTGTGGTTGACCCAAAAAATGCACTCCCCCAAACATTTTGGGGATATCTCTGAAAAGGGCAGAATCGGGGTTTAAAATTTTAAATTTGGGGCTTTTTCCCCTGATAATTTTTACCGTATTTCTTGTTAATAAAAAAAAAAATTTTTAAAATTCTGCAAAAAAAGTTGAAAATTTTTAAATTTTCACTTCCACTTTGTTTTAAATTTCCCAGGAAACACCAAAGGGGTTTTAATAAACTTCCTAAATGGGGGTTTTTTGGAATCTTTAAGGGGGTTTGTATTTTCCCTTAAATGGGTGCTTTTATGGGGGTTTTTTCAAAAGTCACTTTAAAATGGACGGGGTCCCTAAAAAATGTTATTCCCAAATTTTTTTAAAAAAGTAAAAATTCCCTACTAAATTTCAAAGGGGCCCCCTAATGTCTAAAAAAAAAAAAAAAAAAGGGCCCTTTAAAAAAATTATGCCAAACAAAAAAACAGGAACATATGGTAGATTGCAATTATAAAACCCCAAAATTTTTAGTAAAATTTCCCCAATTTGTCTACAGGGGGCCAAAAATTTTTAAAAAGTTTGTTAAATTGGTAAATTTTTAAAAATTTTTCCACAAAAAATTTGGTATTTTTCAAAAAGGAAAACAAGCTTTTTTTTGGCCCAAAAAAATTTTCTTACAATATTAAAGCACAATGTGTAACGAGAAAAACAGGTCTCGAATCACAATGGATGGGTTTTAAAGTGCAAAAAGTTATTCTCACTTTAAAGTGCCCAATGAAAGATTTAAAAAATGGGGTTTCTGCCCGAGGGGCCCAAAAAAATGGTTTCCGGGGGTTTAAGGGGGGTTAAAGGGGTTTTTGGGCCGGGGGGGGCAGGGGTTTTGATACCAATCCTTTAAAGTTCTTGTATTTGGTTCCTCTTTTATTTTGGGGCCGAAAACCAAAACGACAGGGCAGCCTTTTTTCCATATCGGGTTGGCCAGGGTCTCTGGGATGGGGGATCTCAATATTTCCCCCCCTTTCCCATATACAAAGGGATCAAAAGGCGATTTCCTGTGAGGAGGGGGAATTAGAAACTTGTATAGGGGGGGGAATCAGACCCCCTTTGTCGAATAACCTGCCTCTACAAACTTTTTTAAAAACCCTGTGGGGGGAGACCTGTAGTGGATTTAAAAAAAGAAACTTTAAATTTGTCTAATTTTGAAGTTTGGGGAATAGGGGGGCCCGGAGGGGAAAAATTCTTTTTGCGGACCTTTTAAAGCACCAAAAAAATTGGGCGGGTGGTCAGTGGTTCGATTGGGGGCACCAATCTCCCAAGGGCGAAACGGGCCTGCGGCCCAAACCAAAGGTCTAGACTCTCGCCCGGTCTTCCCCAATCCAAAAAATTAAAGGGGGGAAGATAAATGAGGGTCTTTGGGGCAGAGGCTTTCAGAAAACAACCCAAATTTTTTTGGGGTTCAAGAAATCGCTTCCAAATGTCCCTAGTGAGGGGCCATGGAGAGTTAGTGGGGGGAAAGTTCCAAACTTTTGGAGGTGGGTAGCCCCAATGGGGCTGGGAGCAAGGTGAAAGGGGGCCAAACCCCTAATTTTTCCCACCCCGCCCCCCCTTGGAGTACAAAATAGCCCCGGGGGGTGGCCCTATTTGAAAATTTTGGTTATATCTGGCACCCCCCAAAACCCCCCAAAATTCTCCCCTGCCCTCCAACAAAATAACCGGGGAGATCCTATGTCTCTTATTACCCCAGACAAAGTGGATCAAGTCTGACTGTAAGGAGCGAAGAAGTTTCATTGGGACAGGAACAGGCAAAGTCTCGAAGAGATACATCAGTTTAGGGAGAATGGTCATTTTAATCGCTGCTATGCGGCCAAATAAGGAAAGAGCCAGTTTGTTCCACCTTTCCAGTAGTCTCTTTATCTCCGCTACAAGCCTAGGAAAATTATGCTTAAATAGAGAGTTATAGACTGGCGTCAAATATACCCCCAAGTATCTCAAACTCTCAGTTTGCCATCGATAATTAAAGTTAGCCTGTAGCAGAGACAAGAGCGCTCCAGAAATATTCACTGGCACAGCTTCCGTCTTGGACGAATTAATTTTGCACCCCGATAGAGCTCCAAATTTGACTAAAAGGGCCTGCAGGTTAGGAAGGGAGACCATAGGATTAGTTAGTGTGAGAAGAACATCATCTACATACAGTGAGATCTTAAAATGCGTGTCTTTTAGCTGAACGCCTCCAATATCATCATGCCGTCTAATTGCTGCAGCCAGGGGTTCAATGCAAAGTGCAAAAAGCAACGGGGAAAGGGGACAGCCCTGCTGGGTTCCATTTTGTATTTCAAGCGGTTGCAAAGTGGCATGTGGGAGTCTAATAGTGGCAGAAGAGTGAGAGTAGAGACCTCGGAGAGGGGGAATGGCTTATCGTGCAATACAATACACCAACATTTTTTAACACTAAATTTATGAACACTATGATAAATGTGTCTTCATTTTAAGACTGTCCAATCTAAATTTACACTGACTAAGAATTAGATAGTATTGATAAAGCTGCCCCATTGTCTTCTTATGCTCTATGTTAAGTAGTGCATAAATGTAGTGCCAGTAGTTGTAAATTCTGTTCATGAAATTTACTGATTAATGAATTTAATAACATTTTTTTTTCTGTAAATATTCAATGTATTAAAAGGATAAAAACATCCTGCCAATGCAGTAAGGTAGAAATAACATAATCCCCAAACTGTGAAGTTTTTCAGTAGTTTTATGGATCTTGGCCAAAATTCACAGAGAGACCTATTTAAGCCTACTCTAACAGCTTATAAAGGATCAACAAGTTATATCCCATGAAAAATATGCTAGTCATTATTCCCGATCTTATAAAAACGTCTGTATTTTTATGCATGCACTGATCTGAAAGAAACTTTTATCAGCATTTCTAATTAATACATTTATGGTCCAAATGACGCAAACCATATATTCCCCTTTACTTGCTTACCATTTTAACAGTGTGATATTGTACCATTTATACACGGTACCTCTAGTGAAGTGGGTTCCACATATTACGGATCCTTTTTCTGTTAATCAGGGCATAAGTTTTTCTTTCCTTGGGGCAAGGATTTAATTTATCACCCTAGACCAGTATCTAAATACCCTGCCTAATGCACGATGGCTTGTTAGTATTGGCAAGCATGCCCAGCTATGTCCCTGTGTTAACAATGACTTGGCTACGTTTAGGAAATAGTTTAGCCATGCCATAGAGTGACATGATCCAGGGATTTACTGTAATTGCCAGATTGGAGTCAGGCAGGATTTTTTCCCCTAAAGTTTGGACAATTGGCTTCAACCTCATGTTTTTTTTTTGCCTCTGGTCTCTGGATTAAAACTATAGCACAATAGACTGAACTGGATGGACGTCTGTCTTTTTTTGCTGCCTTACAAACTATGTAACTGTATGTAACAATGACAAGGGCAAATATCCATTACCTCACTTATGATGTGCAAACACAGAGCGTCACCAAATTGGTCAATGTGTACAATATAAGGGACAAAGCTAACTATACTGTATGGAAATTAACAGTACACTTTTGGTGACACATAGGGCCTCATGTATGAAAACTGTGTAGCTGTAAAACGCTCTTTGTTGCCCATAGCGGCCAATCAGAACACTCCTTTCATTTTTCCAGACCACTGTATGAAATTAAAGGGGTGCTCTGATTGGTTGCTATGGCAACAAAGAGAGTTTTAAACTAAGCCAGTTTTCATACATGAGGCCCATAGAGTTCATTAAGGACTCCATATGGCAGCCTACAGCCTGTGAACCATGTGTAAGAGGACTTGCAAGTAAATATGTTGACCCCTTCCTGACGGACGGTCATAATAATATGGATCTAAATTATTTTCCTCCTTGCATTCTGATAGCCATAACTTTTTTATTTTTCCACCTACATAGAAACACGAGGGCTTTTATTTTGCGGAAAAAGATGTACTTTCTAATGGTGTTATTCATATTACTATAGGATATACTGGGGAACGGCAAAAAAATTCTAAGTGGGGCAAAATGTGAAAAAAAAACGTACGCGCCATGTTTGCAGGAGTTTTTTTTTTAAAGAGTTTATTTTTCAGAAAAAAATGATGTGTTATCTGTATTCTACAGGTTGATGCGCATCCAGCAACAACAAACATGTAGGGTTTCCGTTATGTTTTCCTACCGTAAAAAAATTCCAAACACTTTCTATTTTTGAAATTTGCACCGTGGCGTCATTTTGTGCGATCAATAACTTTTTTGTACTAACACCTACAGTCAGCGAAGGTGCATTTTTTGCAGGCTGAAGCGTACTTTGTATTGCTAGGACTTTGGAATGCATGCGACTTTTTTGATCACTTTTATTCCAATTTTTATGGGATGTGAAATAACCAAAAAAACACAATTTGGGCGTTTGGAATTTTTTTCTTCTACAGTGTTCAGCGTACGGGATAAATGATGTTATATTTTTATAGATCGGACTTTTTTGGATGTGGTGATACCAAATATGTGTAACTTTTTCATTATTTTACTTTTTTATTTGTAAAATGGTGAAAGGGGGTGATTTGATCTTTTAATACTTTTTTTTTTTACACTTTAAAACTTTATTTTTTTTTTTTTACTTTAACATTGAATCCCCCTAGGATGCTTCACCACTAGAGGGCGCGACCATTAATACAGCCTTATGCATTGCATAGACAATACATTAGGCTGTACCAAGATGGCGGTTTCCCCACTTCATGCATAGGGCCGGAAGTGGGGAAATTCAGAACATGGCAGCGATGAAAGCCTTCACAAGGCTTCCCGCTGCCATGCTAGCCCATCGGGACTCAGCGATCTCCCCGTTGATGTCCTGATCGGACTGAAGAATGGTGCGCGGCACCGTTTTTCATTCATTTGCCGTGGCGTCTAAGGGGTTAAACAGTGCAGGGGGGCGACGCAGCCCCCCGCGCTGAAACCGCCGGGTGTTAGCTGCAATTAGCCGCTAACAACCGGCGGCTGTGAAACGGAATCGCTCTGGCGCTATGTCTTACTTATACGTCATAGGTAGGTAAGGGGTTAAACTTATAATGTCAACTTTCTTTTATTGCCATAATTCAGGAAATGTATTTTATTATAGTAATACATTTTGAGTAGTGTTGAGCGATTACGTTGGCCATCGAAAATGGGCCCGATGGTCGATATTTCGGCCATCACCCCGACAAGAAAGCGATGGTCCCTGGTAAAATTATGATCGATACCATTAAAGTTTTGGGGAGAGAAAACAACACCTTAAATTTTTAACCCCCCAAACAGGGCTGGAGAAGCGGGAAAAAATCCAAAACATCAAATGGATACTGCAACTCTTGGGCAACACCCCTTAAAGGTTATAAAAGTCACAGAAAAAAAATCACAACCTTTCACAATCCTTTTTTTGTACCACAGCATGACCCTTAAACCTGCATCCCCCAAAAAAATTAAAAAGTGCTAAAAGGGCAGAAATGATTTAAACCCATAAAATTTTAAACTTGTACTGGACTTTTGAATATCCCTCCTTTGGAACGCAAAAAGGCCCCAAACCGCAGACCCCCACTTTTAAAAAAAAGTGCCAAAAAAAGGAGTCTTTCAACCCCCAAATTTTAGTTTCATTTGGACATTGACTTTTCCCTGTCCGGGCCACAGCAGGGAAGCCCCAAACCTGCATGACCCCCGGGGAATTAAAAAGTCCCGGGAAAAAGGATTTCTTTAAACCACCATTTTATTTTCACGGACATAGACAAAAAAATTCCTTCCCCCCGGGGCCATACATGAGCCAAAAAACCTGCATGACCCCAGTTTAAAAAAGTCCCGGGAAAAAAGGAGTTTTTAAACCCCTTTTTAAATTTTTTTCATGGACAAAAGGCAAACCCTGTCCGGGGGCCACACATACCCCCCAAACCTGCATACCCCAGATTGAAAAGTGCCAGAAAAAGGAGTCTTTCAACCCCCAATTTAGTTTAACTGGACGAGACTACCCCTGCCCTGGGCCACAAAATGACCCCCAAAACCCGCATCCCCCCAATTAAAAAGTCCCGGGAAAAAGGATCTTTCAACCCCTTTTTTATTTTCCCACTAGACTAGACTATCCCCGGGGCCCAAACAGCTTAGCCCCAAACCCGCATGATCCCCAATTAAAAAGTGCCGGAAAAAGGAGTCTTTCAACCCCCAAATTTTAGTTTCAAGGACATAGACAATCCCTGTCCGGGGCCACAGCATGACCCCAAAAACCTGAAATGACCCCAGTTTAAAAAAGTGCCGAAAAAGGATCTTTAAACCCCCAAATTTTAGTTTCATTTGGACATAGACTACCCCCTTTCCGGCCACAGCATGACCCCCAAAACCTGCATGCCCCCAGATTAAAAAGTCCCCGGAAAAAGGGTTTTTTCAACCACCTTTTTAAAGTTTCACTGGACAGTGCCTATACCTGTCCTGGGCCACACATGACCCCCAAAACCCTTTGCTTTACCCCAGAAAAAAAAGGGCCCCGGAAAAAAGGATCTTTAAACCCACCATTTATTTTTAAACTGGACATAAAACTGTCCCGTTTTTTGGTATGTCCCTGTCCCTGCCGAATGAGTGGGGGACCAATTAAACTTCATTTGGGAAAAATACTGGGGGGTTTAACGCTCCTTTTCCCCCCAAAGGTGCCCTTTTTTTTGGGCATTCTTTTTTCCATTTTACTCAACCGGAGGAAATTGCCCTCTGTATTTTGGGGGCTCTGTCCGTGTTTCAAAACTAAATGCCCCTCTGAATAACCTACATCGGTAAATCCTGGTTTCGAGACTAAAATCACCCAACAATTAAAGGGTTTTTCTTTTTTCCCCCAAAAATCCTTTTTAAAAGGGGAATTGGGGGACGACCCCCGGGAAGATAAAAATAAAAGCACCCATAGTGACCCCCAGCCCAAAAAAAAGGGGGGGGTTTTAAAGGGGGGGGGTTCCCCCATGTGCCTAAAAAACCACATCTGGCCCAACCCTTCCTTTTAACCCCCCCTTGTACAAATTAAAGGGGAAAATTTTTCCCAGCATTTTGTACATGAAATTTTTTTTTATTTTTTTTAAATTTTCTAGAAAACATTTTTTTTAAATTGGGAAAAGGAATCCCCCCATGTCTTTTTTTCTTTTTTTAATTTTGTTTTAAATGGGGGGTCTAAATACAGGGATTGATAGCTCGTTAAACAAGTCTTTTTGGGCAAAATGTGTCCATTAACAGGGGTCCTACCATTCCTTTTTTCTGACAGCACCATCACCCTTGAGCCACTCTTGAAAACTGTGAGGATAAAATGTCTTTTAGAAACAACATTTTTTTTATAATAGGACCTGTAGTATAGTTTCATGCCCACAGAAAAAATGCCCCCCAAAAATTTTTCAAAGCAGACCCTTGAGCCACTTTGGACAATTGTGAAGAAAAAAAGTCTGTTAAAAACAACATTTTTTTATAAAAAGACCTGTAGTATAGCTGCATGTCACGCAAAATCCCCCCAAAAAAAATTAAAAGCATGCCCCTTGAGCCACTGGGACAATTGTGAAAAAAAAAAAAATTGCCCTGTTAAAACAAACTTTTTTTTTATAATAGGACCTGTATTATAGGGGCTTTCCCCCAGCAAAATCCCCCCAAAAAATTTCCCAAAGCATGACCCTTGAGCCACTTTGGACAATTGTGAAAAACCAAAAAGGGTCTTTTTAGAAAAAAAAAAAAATGTATAATGGGACCTGTATTTTCTGCTTTTTCAAAGCAGCATGACCCAAAAAAATAAAAAAAAAGACTTCTCAGCCATTTTTTAAAAAAATTTGTGAGGAGAAATGCCACTTAAAGCCACATTTCTTTTTCCCAAAGGCCCAAAGATTATTGCTGTATCTCACAGCTACATGCCCCCAAAAAATTTAAAAAATGACTTCCACCACTATTAAAAATTGTGAGGGGAAATGAAATTTAAAAAGCCACTTTTCTTTTCCAAAGGACCATAATTAAAGCTGAATCCACAGCAACATGACCTAAAAACCCCTTTGACAATGCAAAAACTTCAAAAGTAAAGTAGAAAATGAATAGGGTTTTTGTCATAAAAACCATGCTGTCTTTTACAGTCTCCTCACAGCAAAACCAGCAAAATGAACTGTTGGGAAAAGAATAAAAATTGCAGAAAGAAATTATCTTTAAAAAAAAACTTTTTTAAAAAGGACCATTTCTTTTTGAAGGGAATTTGGGAAGTAGACCGGCAACAATCGGGACCTCGCAATTGGGGCCCAACATCATCAGAGACCCAAACCCTGTTCTCTTGATGAAAGTAAAATTTGATCCAAAATTTTATCTGGGGAAACCCCGGATGCATTTGTCTGAAATGACTCCTCCAACTGTGCTAAAGGGGCCCCGTCAAAAATTACCTGGCTGCTGGGCAGGAAAACCACCTCAAGGCGGGGCAAAAGGGGTCGGGCCATTCGCCCCTTTTGGATACCCAAAGTCAAAGGGGCCCGGGAACACTTAAAAAAACATCGGTGTTGAGACCAATACCCGCACCATGATTTTAAAGCGGGTCTCTGTGTGTTGGATGTGTGCCCGCATTGCATGCGTTGGCCCAGGTGGAAAATTAAAGATTGCCAGAGGTCACCCTTTTAGGTTTCCCGCCCCCTTTGCCGTTTGGCTGCTCCCGCTACGGCTATTTGGGCACTCTACTGCTGTCACGTCGCTGTTTTTTGTTCCACCTTTGGACTTTTTGAAGAACGTGAAGAAACCCACAAAAATTTTCCCCAAAATTGATAAATCAGAAAGGTCCCCTTTTTCTCATTTATTCTCTTTTTGGGGTTGGGGTGAAAGGAAAGTGCTGATTTTTTGTTTTTTTCCCGGGGGATCCAGGGGGGTTTGGCCCCCCAAAACTGTTGTTCTTTTTGAGGGCCCTTAATGCGAGGATCATGTTGGGGGGAAATGGAGCACCCCAAACATGTGAGAGATGGAGCCTTGTTTTCCCCAAACCCGGGGTCGGGGGGCACTAGCAAACTGTTTCTTCCCCATCTTCCTCCCCCGGGCCTAAAATTTCGCGCCAACCTTTTTTCCAAGTCGGGGACGTCGGTAACGTCGGGTAAAGGAAATACCTCCTCCCCTTTCCTCCCCCTCCCCGTTTCCCTTCCGCACAGCTTCAACACAGCCCTGACTTCCCGAGAGGGAAGAAACCCTGAGAGCTGATGCCCTCCCTTGCACTAGCTCGGACCCCGAACCCCCTGCCAAATTTAAGACCAAAAAAATTGGAAACTGTCGGGCCTTGCGGATTTGACCCCGGGGAGAAAGACTCCTGTCCGCATCTGTTCCGTCTCCTCCTCCGTCGCTGGCGGGGCCTGTTGTTTCAAGTGTCCAACATCGTTTCCCAAAAAATTTAAAATCACCACAAAGCTCAGCTGACAAGGGCATTGCCGCACTGACCCCTTTTGGGGCTTCTTTAAAATGGGCAAGGATGGTTTCAGAGCTCTTTCACCTGCCCCCCTCGGTGGCTCAAAACCCAGGTCCGCCCGCGCTTGGGCAGGCCATGTGTTCACTTTGTACTGCGAAAAGGGCCCTTGCGCTGCGCCCCCCAAACGCTGGGGCATGTGGAGGGGGAAATTTCCCCGCGTTTGCCCAAAGTCAACAAAGAGACGGTTGCGGGGGGGCCGAGCTGAACCCCCGCAACCAGCCAGGGGGGACGAACAGGGTGCAAAGGGGGAAATGCAACTTTGACTTTGAGGGCCCTTTGGGCAGCAGGCGTCCAGACCCGGAACTCTTTAGAAATTTCTGGCCCACAAGGTTCATGACATGTGCCCCGGCAAGGGATGTGGGCCCCCCTACCGATCTTAAAAGGGCGGGCCCCAGATTTCGCCCCTTTCACACACCACCTTGCCTGCAAAGGTTCTTGTCACCCAGCCACGCTCGTCCCCGTTGGGGGAGAGCCGCCACACTCCTGAACCCCGTGGGGGGGAAAGGCCCAAGACAGATTAAATTTTAACAAAGGCCTGGTTTCTCGGCAGTGGGGCCAAACCCGAGGACCTTGGGGGAAAAAAACCCTGCACCACCCCCGCGGGTTTTTAAGAGATTTCCCGAGCCCGAGAGCCACCGTCACCCCCAGAGACATCCACCCAGCTCACCCAGTGAGCTGTCACAGAGATATAGCGGCCTTGGGCCCTGCTTTTCCCAGTCCAGGTCGGTGGTCAATGGGCTTTTACCGGCCACAGATGCAGACAACGCGCTTGAAAATTTTTGAAAGACCCCTTTGGGTGGCCAGGGGAGGGACGGCTTTTCTGGCAAAGAAAAGCCCGCCGGGATCTGGTATTGGGGGGAGGCAAGGGGCCCTGACCCGGGGGGAAAAACCCCTCTGTGTCCACCAACGGGAAAAACAACAAAATTTCCCAAAGGGCCCAAAAGGGCCCGGGCAATGCCGACAATTTAGGGTTTTGGGTTTTTGGGGTGGTTTTTGGGGTTTAAAATGTTTTCCCTTTTGCTCCCCCAAAACCGGAAGACGAAGGCTGGTGCTAACTGGCCGCCTTTTAAGGCTGCATTTGTCAAACTGGCGGAAGGGGAAAGGGGGAGGATGGGTCTTGTGGTGCTGGGGATAATCGGGGGAAAAGGGGAGGGTTTAAACGGGGGCTGAACCTGGGCAGGGCCTGAAGACATGGGGAGCTAAAGGGAAAGCGGTGGGGGCGGAGGGGGAGGGGCGAGACAGAGGGGTGACAGTGGTTTGGGGGCCCGGGGTCGGTCTGGCCTTTTTTTGGGCCCAAATGTTGGGCCCCCATTTCCCAACCCCATCATTCGCTGCATGTGCAAAAACATGTTGGGGTGGTTAAAAAACCCCCTAAGGTTCCCTTTCCCTACTTATGGGGTTTACGGGAAAGGCGGCATATGACAACGCAGGGGAATCAAAAGCTTGATCAAAGAAGGCCCAGGCTTTTAAAAGGTCCCCGGACCTTTTTTACGGCGATAAGCGAGGGGCGGGTTTGAAACGACCGTGGCTGTCGAAAACATATCAAATGGACTTCGCGACCGCCCCCTCCCCTTTTTTAGGCGAAACCCCTACTTACACTACCCCATCGTCTTTCCCCCTCGTCCATGATGAAGCGCTTTGCAAGCAAATTCTTCTTTAAAAGACCACATTGGGGTCCGCAATTTTCGACAAACATCAAACAAAAACGGTACTTCCCTTGTCCTGCCCTTCTGCATCCAGGGCTGCGGGCTACAAGCAAGAGGGGCTTTCAAGGGGTTGCCGACCCCCCGGATTTTTGCCGATTTACCGCTTCCTTTTTTTGCTCCTCTGATTTGGGATCAGTTAAAGGGGGCAGAGGGAGAGGAAAAACATCAAACTTTGCCTCTTGATCTTTTTTAAAATGCCTTCGACCCAAAACCCCATTTTGTCACAAGAGGTCTTCAGAAAAAGGGTTATCCCCCAGTGGTGGGGAACGGTTGACATTTTGGGGGCTTCATTTGGAAAATCCCGTTTATGGGTTTATGACACTTTTGGGGGCCGTGACTTGGGGGACCAAAGGGGTTTAAAAGCTGGATGCAGGTTGCAATTTAAACCCCTGAAGGAAAAATTTGGGGACGCTTTGTTACTGAAGATTCACCGGGGCCCCGACCCAGCGATGACAGGCCTGACGGTCCTGCAAAACCCATGAAACCGCTGGCATGCCCCGGTTTTTCGCCAAACACTGTAAGGGGCACCTTCTCTCATACCCTTTCCTCCATTCCCTTTCCCCCCTCTTTGCCCCGGGTTACCACCTTTCATTCGCTCCATGTTCGGAAATATAAAAAAAATTTTAGAAGGAAAGGAAGAGTTTTTGGGGAAATCTCTTATTTAAAAAAAAACGGCAAATCACAAACTATTTTCAAAAACCCTCCCAAAAAAAAAACAAAAATTTCTGTATTCCCCATTTTAAATGCAAAGTAATCATCAACAAAGCTGGCCTGCGCCAAAGTTAAAAAACACGTTTTCTTTAAATGTTTCGGAAAAAGCAAGGGATTTTTTTGGGACCCTTTTAATTTTACCCTTTGGATGACAAAAAAAATTTCTGTAATTCCCCATTAAATTTCAAGGTGCCTCAATTTAACAAAGCTGTAGTGGGGCCAAAGAAAAAAAAACACGGATCTGTAATGTATTCGGAAAATAAAAGGTAATTTTTTGGCACCTATCAAATTTACCTGTGGTAACTACACAATTGCTGGGTTCAAAAATTTTAAATGCAAAGTAGATCATCAACAATGCTGGCCGCGCCAAAGTGGGAAAAAAAACAAACTGTAAAGTATTCGGATAATACAAGTATTTTTTTGACACCTTTTAATTCACCTGGGGGCTACAAATTTGCTGTATTCACATTTAAATGCAAGGGGGCCTATCAACAAAACTGGACTGGGCCCAAAATTTCAAAAACACGTATCTGTAATTTTATTCGGATAATAAAAAAGGGATTTTTTGCCACCTATCAAATTTACCGTGGTAACTACACAATTGCTGGGTTCAAAAATTTTTGTGCAAGGTCCTCAAAGAAAAAAAGCGAAATGCGCCAAAGTCAAAAAAAAACGTATTTTGTAATGTATTCGGGGAAAAACAAGGTATTTTTTTCACCCATCAATTCACCTTGGCGACTACAAAATTGCTGTAAATTTAAATTTAACTCAAAGTAGATCCCTTCAAAAAAAG
Source organism: Phyllomedusa bahiana (assembly GCA_025379985.1). NCBI lineage: Eukaryota > Metazoa > Chordata > Amphibia > Anura > Hylidae > Phyllomedusa > Phyllomedusa bahiana. The sequence goes on along the minus strand of JAODAL010030874.1, from coordinate 1,869 downwards.
CGGCCTGCACAAAATGAAAAAAAACTTTTCTGAAATGAAATTCCGGGTAATACAAGGATTTTTTGGGACCTTTTCCCAATTTACGTGGGTGACAAAAAAATTGTTTTAAATTTACATTTTTAATGCAAGGTGCCCAATGAACAAAGCTGTAGTGCGCCAAAATAAAAAAACACGTATCTGTAATTTATTGGATAATAAAAAGGGATTTTGGCCCCCTAAAAAAATTTTCCTGTTTTTAACCCACACAAAAAGCGGATTCAAAGAAACTGCAAGGGGGCTCTATCAAAAAATTTTGGCTGGGCAAAAAAATGCAAAAAAAACGTATCTGAAAAATTTTTTCGGAAATTTAAAAAGGGATTTTTTTGCCACCTAAACAAATTCACCGGGGGAACTAAAACAAATTTCTGGAAATTTAAATTTAAGTGCGGGTGCCTCAATGAACAAAGCTGGGAAGGGGCCAAAGCAAAAAAAACAATCTGAAAAAATTCGGAAAATACCCGGTTTTTTTGGGACCTATCCCAATTTTACCGTGGCCCACTACCCAAAAAAGCCGTATTTAAATTTAACTGCAAAGTAGATCTATAACAAAGCTTTTCCTGCGCCAAAATGAAAAAAAACGTATCTGAAACGATTCCCGGGTAAACAAGGAAAATTTTTGGGACCTTCAATTCACGGTGGGACTACAAAATTTCTGCATTCAAATTTAAGTGCAAGGTGCCTCAATGGGAAAAAAGCTGTATGGGGCCCCAAAAAAAAAAAAAAACGTTCTTTAATGTATTCCCGGGTAATAAAAGGAAATTTTTTGGCACCTAAACAATTCCCCCTTTTGGGAACTACACAATTTTTCTGGATTCAAAAATTTAAAATGCAAAAGGGGGCTTTTATCCAAAAAATCTTGGGCTGGGCAAAATGCAAAAAACACGTATCTGTATTGTATTCGGATAATAAAAAGGGATTTTTGGCACCTTTCAATTCACCGTGGGACTACAAAAATTCTGTAAAACACATTTAAGTGCAAGGGTGCCCAATGAAAAAAGCGGTATTGCGCCAAAGTCAAAAAAAAAAAAAAGTACTGTAATGTTTCGGTAAAAAAAGGTATTTTTTGGGGCCCTATCAATTTACCGTGGTTTAAATACATAATTGGGATAAAATTTACTTTAAGTGCAAGGGCCTCAATGAAAAAAGCTGTAGTGCGCCAAAATCAAAAAACACCTTTTCTGGGAAAATTTAAATTTGGATAATACACGGTATTTTTTTTCACCTATCAACCTGTGCCTACTTAAAAAAAATTTCGGATTCTAATTTTTAAAAGCAAGGTGGGTTAAAAACAAAGGTTTGGGAAGGGGGAAAATTGAAAAAGAACCCCAAACTGAAATGAAAATGATAATTAAAGTGGGGACCGCAGTAAAAAGGGAAAAAATGTGTATCCTATAGGGTTTAGGGTCCCAATAACCCCGGAAAAAATTTCCAAAAAAAACTTTTTAAAAATAAAGCTTTGCAGTGGGAATGTCTACACTAAGGGGACATTTATGAAAAGGGCCCTTTTTGCCCCCTTTTCTGGCGTTTTAAATGCCCCCTCCCACCCGAATCCCCTGTCGGAAAGCAGGGATTCAGTGTTAGGCCCCCGTTTCCCCCACTTTTTAGCTGCGCCCCCCCATGAAGGGGGGGGGATTTGGGGGCGGGGTGGGGGCGGGGTAGGGGTTCCGGGGCGGGGCGCGGCGCGCTCGGGAAAAATCCGAGGGATGTACGATGGGGAGTCGGCAAAGCGAGGCGCATGCAAACGCTCCCCCCGCTCCCCACAAGCAACCGGGTTTTTTTTTTGGGCTAAAAGCTCCGGGGAAAAGGGGAAGTGAAGCAAAACGGAACATG
>JAODAL010030873.1:0-49294 GCA_025379985.1 Phyllomedusa bahiana | reverse complement strand
GACCCTGGCTTCAACCAACTTTATTCTCTGGCACAGGTTACAGGAAACACAGCAAAACGAACACAAGCAAAAACCTCAGGCCATCTAGCCACTGCCTAAACACTCATAGAGACACCCTCTCTAACATGTTGTCTGGACCTACCGTCCAGCACTGTATGCTCACCATACACTTTCAGCTTCCCTTAAGCCTCTGGGGGCCAGAGCCACTCTCCACCTCCACTGCTAGTTGTAGATCATGCAGCCCCAGATCACCTGCAGTATCAGGCTTTTTATAGGCCTCCAGGGACCTGCAAATAGCCTGTTCTGGACCGTGGGAATGACCTCCCACTCAAGACTGTGATCTTTCCGGGAAAGACAACCCATACTTGGCCACACAGCTGCCATGTTAGCTACCATGTGTTAGCAACCTATGTCTACTGACAAAATAGTTGCCTTCCCCCACGGAGACCAGTTCTTCAGTGGCATGTCTGCCGCAGGTATCCCTCTGTATTCCACCTAGTGGAAGAAACATGCGACCACTTAAGGTCACTCTGCCACAGTGCGTATCGACAAGCGATGCTTGTTAATGCGGACCTTAACTGGCCAACTAGTCTGGCCAGTATACACTTTGCTGTATGGACACTTTAAGGCATAGACCACATTCTTACTTGCACAAGTAAAGAAACCCCTCACTGCTAGGTTGTATCCCTTGGTAGGGTGTTTTATGGAATGTCCTTTGATGATGGAACCACAATTCTGGCAACTTTCTTTTTGTGTTCAATCAGGTATGGTGGTCCTTTTTTGGGGTCTAATATCTGAGTGAACTATCATGTCACCTATGTATCGACCTCGTTTAGAATGTGATCTATGTCCTAAAGTACCCATGCGGCAAAGTGCCACACTATAGCTTATAAACCTCTCAGCACAGCTGTACCTCATGATTAGTCCTGTGCACCAAAACCATGGAACCCCTTACCATGTATTTGTAAGGAATCCAGGTAGAATGTACACACCATTTACCACCCTTCTTTCACTGCCTTACTATATATATATTATATATAATATATTATATATATATATATATTATATATATATATATATATATATATATATATATATATAATAAATTTTATACACTGTCACAGCTTTTATGTTGTGGTTGAGGAGTCAGGTGGAAGTTTCAGTTCAAGTTATTGTGGAGTAGTTTTGTTAAACCTCATGGTGATGAAAAGGCTGGGCTTTGGATGTGGCCAACCTTAAGGATGACATAATGGTCATCCGTGGTGAGCATAGTGGTTAGGCACAGGAGTAAGGATCTTCAGTATGGTCATTGGCGCCTCCAAAGTGTACTGGCTGTGCTAGAATGACAAGCCAGAGGGTGCTGACTGTCGCGGTACCCTCCGCTCCTCGGCCCGTGGGCCGCGGGCGCACCCGTGGCCGCTCCCCCGGGCGCCCCCGGGTGGGGTTGCCGCCCGGGCCCCGCGGGACGAGCCGGGGGCCGCGCCTGGGGGGGACTCGCCTGACCTCGCCCTTGTGTCCGCGCCCTCTCCCGGGCCCAAGGCGGCATGCCCGTGTCAAGGCGCGCGGGGCCTGTTCTCGGGATTTTTAAAGGGGCCCCACGCCCCATAATGGCTAATTCCTGGGCTTCCCTTTCAAAAGGTCTTCCCACAATCCCCCCTTTTGTGGATTATGTTGCCTCGTGCCTTACAAAAGTGTTTCCTAAAGTGTATTCTGGGCCCTACCGTGTACAACCCTCTCGTTTACGTTTCTCACCCGAATTCGCCGCCTGCCCTGATTCTGCCTTCTAGACCACGAACCATTGCCGCCTCCCCGCCTTCTCCCCTGCCCACGACTATGATTCCGGCCCTACGACTCTGTACCACGCTGCACCTCGGCCGCCATCGAAAGCAATCACGTCAGGGGGGGACGCCCGGGTAGCCTCCGGGCGGGCAAGCCATCCCGCTTTGCGGGGGGGGTTTTGGGGAAAACCGGGGGCTACTTAGTTCCTTCCCTGGCGTGGCTTAGCTTCATCGCTTGGGGTGGTAGGGGGTCCACCCCCCACCGTTAAGTTAATCCACCCTGGACCCCCCCAAGGTTGCCCTTGGAAAAGTCTAGCGGATCTCAGAACATTGTCGGCCAACATGCAGAGATCCAAAACGGGCCACACAATGGGTCAGCTGCCCCGCCATGATCCCCAAATTTCCCGGGCCGCCCAGCAGCAGAAAAACCTGCCTCTTCCCAATGGTTCCTTCCCCTTCGCGTCCCGTGGCAACTGTGGGTCCGAAGCTTGTTTCCCTTACCCCCCAAGTTTGAGGGGACTCGAAGTATGCAAGGTTTATTACGCAGGGCTCCTGCACTTTGGGTGATGGCCGGTCAGTTCCCCACTGAAAGGGCGAAGGTTTGGCGTTGTAGTGACCCTGTATCCGGAAAGGCCCGGGCCCCTGGGCGACACCCCTTTGGGACCAGAACGACCCTTGCCCGCAGACCTATAGGTTTTCCTTCAATTCCGCAGCGTTTTCGAGGACCCTCGCGAGCATCTTCGCAGACAGCGCTACTGAACCTCGCCAAAGGGGAAATCCCCTTGGGAATATGGGGTCATTTCCCGCCCCCTACCCTCCGGTGTCAGGGAACGACCCCTTTCTCTGCGCCACTTTCAAAAAGGGGTCTGTCAAGAAATAAAAGACGCACTTCCGGCAAGGCCCTTTCCCTTTTCTTTGTGCGAACTTATCCTGTGGCACCCCGATTGAGGGGCGGTTCACGGAGAGACAGCAGGAGCCAGCCAAGAGCGTGGCTGCACAGCCTCGCCTTCTACCTGCTTGGCCCCCGTGTTCCAAAGGCCTCCGCTCCCCCCCACACAGTTCGTACAGAGGAACCCAGGCAGGTGGACCGGGCCCCATTTCGGGGGAGGAGGGGGTCCCCCCGCCGGGTGGAAAACCCTTTTTTCCCCCCCCAAACGCCCCCATCCGGACCTTTCTAGGAGTTTCGAGCGCCCTCACCCGGTGGGGAAAAGTCGCACCTGGGTTGGGAGGAGGGGCGTCCCTAGGTGCTCACTCTTCCCTCCCCGACGTTGTTGCCGGTACAGTAACGACGGATTTGGCTATCGTTGGGGCCTTGCCTTCCTGGACTCCGGCTCCCCCGGGAACTTTATTCACGCCCCCCTGGGTCACGCTATCACTTCCCCAGTAACCCCCCTGGAGAACCCCTTTGGGTTATCTCATCCGTCAGGGGGGAGCTTCTCGTGACTCCTTTTGTTCATCACCCGGCCGGTGACCCTCCTGTAGGGGGTTGACACGGGAGAATTTTTTCATGCCCTCCCTCGCGCACTTGGCGATCCTTTGGGCTCCCCGGCTGCAAGTCCGCCCTGCACTTGTTTGGAAGACAGGTGAAGTTGCTGCGGAACGGAGGCCGGTTTTCTTTTTTGGTGGCACCTCGCCCGGTGTCCATCGCCCTCCCCATGTTTTCAAGTCTCTGAAAAGGTCGCCAGCGGATAAGGGAAAATTTTGGAGATGTCTTCTCAAAAACAGGCTGAGAGGTACCCCCATGGCCAATACTGCCCTATCGCCCTCCTTCCCGGAAACCCAGTCCCCTCGGGTAGGGTTTATCTGTCTGTCCCGGACCCACCCATGTGGGGCCTATACCCAGGAGAATTTTGTCGAAGGTTTTTACGAAGTCCCCTCGTCCGCCGGGGTGGTTTTTTTTCTTTTTCCAAAAAAAAAAAGAGGTTCTCTTCGCCCGTGTATTTCTACAAAGGGCTAAACAAGATCCGGTGAAGAACGCTACCCCTACCCCTGATCTCGAGCTATTTGAGCCCCCGTGGAGCCAAGGTTTTTTACTAAATTTTAACCTACAGGGGGCCTAAAACCTCATCAAAAATAAAAAAGGGGATGATGGAAAAGGGGGCTTTAACCCCACGGGCGGGTTTTTTAGTATCTCTTGATCCCGTTCGGGCATGCAATCCCCCACCGTATTTCAGGAGTTCGCAAAAACGAAGTGTTTCGGGACTTGCTGTCACCTGATCATTGTAACTTGGAACACCCTGTTTTTTTTCCCTGAATCCGCCCCAGGGGTAAAAAGACGCCGGGTTCTGCGACCTGTGGGCAATTTGTGTATGCAAGCTGGAGAAGTGCCCGGTTCACCGGGCCCAGCCTTCTTTCCCTTTTGGGTACATATTTTCCAATCAGGTTGGGATGGACCAGCAAACCCCGTGATCCAGCAGTGGCCACCCCTGTCGGTCTCCGGGCGATTAAACTTTTCCCTAGGATTCGCCAACTATCCGGCAGTTCATTCCCCACTTCTCTATGCGGGTGGCCCATCGGGGCTCTCCCCCGAAGAATCAACCCGAGTGCTGGCCCCCGTCGGCCGAAGAAGCATTCTCCATTGAAGACGTTTCTCCTCAGCCCCTTTTTTGGGGCCCGGCCCTGATCCAGAAAGCCCCTTAAACCCTAGAGGGGGATGCCTCTTCCATGGGACCCGGGCTGTTTGCCCCTGGGGCCCCAAAGGGGAAGAGTAAAAGGGTTTTTTTTTTAAAAGACCTTCCCCTCGGGGGGAAAAATTAAGCCATTGGAGAGGGAAAATTTTGGGCCAAAAAATTTGGGCCCCGGGAAAGTGGCGACATTGTTGGGGGAGTCGGAACCCCTTTTTTTAAAGTCTTCACAGACCATAAAAAACTCCATACCTCCAGAAGCCAGCGTTTTGAACCCCCCGCCCGGGCCCCGGTCCTGTTTTTCTCGCGCTTTGATTTCAAGATACACTTCCCACCGGCCCCAGAAATACAAAGGGGACGCCTTCTCCGAGCGTCTGAATCACCGGGGAGGAGCCCCGGTGTTCACGCACATATAATCCTGAAGGGATTTTTGTGGTCTTGTGGGTTCCGGAACAATTTTCCTGGGCAGAACCTACGTGTGTCCCCCCTCAGGGGGGAGGGATTCTGGGTTGGGGGGATAGCTCTTTGGCCCGGCCCCCCTGGCTACGGAAATCTAGTCCCCCTCTGTGTCAAATTTTGGGGGCCCCAACCCCGTCCAAGACGTCAAGGACTTGTTCTTTCCTGACCCCCTTCCCAAAAAAAAGGTCCCCCCCCCTAGGGGCCCCTGGTCTTTTACCCTTGCCAGTTCCAGGTTCCCTGGGCACACATAGGGATGGACTTTATCACGGACCTTCCTCCTTCTTCGGGAAACTCGGTCATCAGGGGGGGTCACTGACCCATTTTCTAAAAATTCCCCTTTTTTGCCCTTCCTGGGTTTCCCCTTTCCCCCAATTGGGGGATACTTTTTTCCATCCCCTCTTTTGTTTGCATGGTTACCCTCCCCCATCGTCTCCGACCGAGGCGTCCAATTTGTCTCTAAATTCTGGGTGCCCCTGTTCCCCTTGCAAATAAGCTAGATTTCTCTTCTGAAAATCATCCCCAGACAAAAGGGGAGGTGGAGGGGGTAAACCCGATTTGGGGGGGTATCTAGAATTCTGTTCCGGCGACAGGACAACTGGTCCCAATTCTGTCTTGGGCCCCAGTTCTTTTAATCATCGGCCTCCGACTCAACGGCCGTTTCCTTTTTTGGGGGTTTTATGGCCCCTCACCCCCCCCCCCCTCCCCCTGGCTTCCACCCCAGGGTTCCCGCCGGGACAACCCGGTTAGGTTAGGGGGCAATTTGGGGAGAGACCCCACAAGCCTTATCCCCGGGTTTTAGCCCGTATAAGAACCCAGGTTTACAAGAGGAGAAGACCTTCCCCAACGTTCCCCCAGGGGATAAAGTGTGGCTTTTCTAAATACCATAGCTCAAAAACCCCACTAAAATTGGGGTCCCCGGTTTCTGGGACCCTTCAGAATTCGCGACAAACTGAACCCCGGGGTCCCTTAAAATCTGCCCGCCTCCATCTCCCCGGTTCCCTAACGCTTTTAGTCTCCCCTAAAGCCCTGGTCCTAAACGGTTCTCCCCGGGAGCGCTGCGCCCTCTCCTGTGCTAGAAACTCCTGATGTATTTGAAGTGAAGGACATTTTTTAAATGAAGATTCAGGGGTAAGTGTTTTTTCTTTGATTGGAGGGGTTTTGGCCCCGGGGAAAAGAGGTTGGAAAACCGAGTCCAAAATCCTAAAACCCGATTATCCGTAGTTCCTTCGCCCAAAAAGGGGGGGGGACTTTAAGGGGGGGGGGGACTGTGCGGTACCCCCCCGCTCCTGGCCCACCGGGTGGGTGCCCCCCGGGCGGGGACGGCCGGGGGTCCGCGCCTGCCGGGGACTCACCGCCTCGCTCCTGTGCTGTCCGTGCCCTCTGCCCGGCCCGGGCGCGCGGTGTCCGTTCCTAAGGCGGGCGCTCGTTTTCGAGGATTTAAAAGGGCCACGCCCCCCATAATTGGCTAATTTTCCAAAGGGGTTCCCCATTAAAGGGCACATCCCCCAAACCCCCCTTTTGGGTCTTTTGTTGCCTCGTGCCTTAGCTAAAGCGTTTCCTAAAGTGTATTCTGCCCTTACCCTGTACCCGACCCCTCGCTACGTTTCCGATCCGAAACCCCTGCGCCTCCCTGACCTTCCGCCTGTCTACGACCCCCGAACCCTTTCCCTGCCTGCTTCTTTCCCCCCGCCTGCCTGACTAGATTTCGGATACGCTCTGTCCACCTGACCCCGGCCCCCCATCGCAAGAAGTAGCAGGGGGGACGACCCGGTAGCCTCCCCGGGAGCAAGTCCATCCGCTTTGGGCGGGTTGGTGAAAACCGGGGGGTATTAGATTCCTTTCCCCCGGGGTGGCTTTTTACATGCTTGCGGTGGTCCAGGGGTTTTTACCACCAGCCGTTACACTGCCCCTTTATTGCTGTTTGATTAAGTGCTGTATGTTTGTGAGCTGGGAATCTCACACATTGGCCTAGCACTTTTCCTGACTCCTTCTGCAACTGTTGTGCTTCTGTGGTTTTAACTTACCAAAAATTAATACCTGTAAGTGATTCTTTCAAAGGGATAGGATATCTTGCACTTGTGCAGGCCCTTTGTTTAGAGATCCGCATGGGGGCCAGTTAATTTTCAGTTGGCTCCATGTCATCGGTTGCAGGTGATTAACCCATTAGCTGTCGTAATCAAAAGCTTCCCTAACAGCCTGGAAGCCTAACAAAGGCTTCTGGGCTGCCTGTGATGTCACTATGTCTGGGCCGTGCCCTGTGGGTGATTGTGGATGCCATGGAAAGTAGTACTGCTGTGTACTGCTCTCCATTGTAACAGTGATCTAAAGATCACTGATTCAGGTCCCCTTTGGGGGCAAGTCAAAAAAAATCTGAAAAGTAAAAAAAAAAAAGTAAAACACAAAAAATAAAATAAAAACACGTACACGCCTTATAAAATAAAGTACGCACATTTGGTATTGACGTGTGCATAAATAAACATTTTGTTTAACTAATAGTTAAACTGTTTAAAAAAAAAAAATTCAGAATTGCGAATTTTGGCATTAGAAATTTCATAAATATGTTTTTTACACAAAAAAAAACATTTTTTTAAAGCACTTCAAAATGAAAAAAAAACTATTAAAATTTTTATTGCTGCAATGTATTACACAGAGTTTAAAAATAATTACAGGTATACTGCCAATGAGGCTGTTAAAAAAAAAAAATAAAAAAAACTGTTGGATTGCGCATTTTCTTTACTTGCCTTCCAAAAAATGGATTTAAAACAATCAAAAAGCCTTTTATACCCCCCCAAAAATGATACAATAAAAAATCAACTCTCCCACAAAAACAAACCCCCCACAGCTTGTGCAAAAAATAAAAAAAAAATTTTGGTTCCGACGATGGCGATGCAAAAACGTGTTTTCCTTTTTGAATAAGTGTTTTTATTGTGTATAAGCAGTAAAAAATAAAAAAAAATACATATTGGATATCACTATAATCAAATCGAATGCTGAAATAAGGTAGCTGTCACTTATACTCAACATGACCGCTGTAAAAAATAAAAAACAACCAGGTAGCTGTATTTTTTTCAAAACACTCACAAAAAAACCCTTTATAAAAAAACATCAAAGTGTAAGAACCAAATGGTAGCAATAAAACATTAATCATCCGCAAAAACAACCTTAATGTCCACATAAGAAAAAGCCCCTCACTTTAAGTGGGATGTCTAAGCCAAAGTTTAAGAAAAATGTCAAGAAAAGGGGACAAGACAAGAAAGGGACTAAGTACACTCAGAAACAGTGTCGATAAAAAGTTATCCAAACCCCCGTTCCTCAAATTAGAACCTGCTACAAAATTCAACAGTACAATGTGTATCTCAGTAGTGAATCAAACTTTGGAAAAAATATTTGATGCACTATGTACCTGGGAAGCTGGGTATGTGGATCCTATAGGTCACCCCGAGAGATCGAGAGGCAAAGCACACAAAGGAGCAGAGTCTAAGGGACCCACAGTCTTTACTAGAGCCCAGCGCAAGGCCGGACGGACTTAGCTGTGGGGAACCCCCAGGTCGCTTGTGCCGGTTCAGATATCTGACAAGTCGTTCCCCCAATTATTTAACATGTTTGCCTGCATAGGGCATTTGAGGGAAAAGCAGGTGTGGGTGAGGGGGATTGGACGACGGGACACTTTTGGGAAAAAATTTTTTTTTTTTTAAAAAAATTTTTTAAAAAAAATAAAAATTTTTAAAAAAAATACAAAAAAAAAATTTTCCCCCCAAAAAATTTTTTTTTAAAAAAAAAAAAGGGTTTTTTTTTTTTTTGGGGGTTTTTTGGGGGAAAAGGTTTTTTTTTTTTGGGAAAAAATTTTTTTAATTTTTTTTTTTTTTCCAATTTTTTTAAAAAAAAAAACCCCGGGGGTTTTTTTAAAAATTTTTTTCCACCCTTTATTTTTTTAAAAAAAAAAGGGAAAAAAGGGGGGGGTTTTAAAAAAAGGGCCCCCCAAAAAAAAAAAGGGAAAAAATTTTTTTTTTTAACTTTTTTAAAAGGGGTTTTTTTTTTGGGGGGGGCCCCAAGGTTTAAAAAGGGGGGGGGGTTTGTTTTTTTAAAAAAAATTTTTTTTTTTTTTTTTTATTTTTCCCCTATTTTTTTTTTTAAATTTAATTTTTTTTTCCCGGGGGTTTTTTTTTATTTTTTAAAACTTTTTTTTTTTTTCACTTTTTTTTAGGGGGGGAAAAAAACCCGGGGGGGGGGGGGAGAAAAAAATTTTTTTGGGCCCCCCAAAAATTTTTTCCCCCCGGCCCTTTCCCGGGGGGTTTTGGAAAAAGGGCCCCCCGGTTTTTTGGGAAAAATTTTAAAAAGGGGGGGGGTTTGGGGAAGGGGGGGCCCCCCCCAAAAAAAGGGGTTTGGGCGGAGGGGGTTTGGGGGCCCCAACCCCCCCCGGGGGAAAGGGTCGGGGGGTTTTTTTCCCCCCCGGGGGGGCCCCCTTTTTGGGGGGCCTTTTTAACCGGGGAAAACCCCGGGGCCCCCGGGGGCCCTTTTTCCCCGGCCCCCCCTTTGGAAGGGAAAAGGGGGAAGGTTTTTTTTGGGGGGGGAAAAAAACCCCCTTTTAATTCCCCCAAAAAAAATTAAAAAATTTTTCCGGTTTTTGGGAAATTTTTTTTCCCCCCAAATTTGGGGGGGTTTTTTCAAAAAAAAAAAAATTTTAAAAAATTTTTTTTTAAAAAAAAAAAAACCCCCCAAAAAAAAGGGGTTTTTTTTTTTTTTTTTTTGGGGGGGGGCCCCCCCCCTTTTTTTTTAAAAAAAAGGGGGGCCCCAAAAAACCCCGGGGCCCCCCGGGGGTTTTTTTCCCCCAAAAAGGGGGTTTTTTTTGGGGTTTTTTTTGGGGGGGGTTTTTAAAAATTTGGGGGGTTTTGGCCCCCCGGGGGGGGGCCCCCCCCCTTTTTTTGGGCCCCCTTTCCGGGGGGCCCCGGGGGGGGAACCCTTTGGGGGGCCCAACCGGGGGCCCCGTTTTTAATTTTTCCCCTTTCCCGGTCCCCCCCCCCGGGGGCCCTTTAACCCCCGGGGCCCCTTTTGGGGGGGCCCCCCTTTTTGGGGGGCCCCAAACCCCTTTTTTGGTTTTCCCAGTAATTTTTTTTGGGGGAAAAAAAGGGGGGGTTTTCCCCTTACCGGGTAAAAATTTTCGGGGGGTTTTATTTGGCCTCCCCCCAAAATTTTAACCCCAAACCGGGGTTGGGGGGGCCCCCCAAAATTTGGGCTTTTTTTTTTTGGGGCAAACCCCCCCGGGGGGAACTAAAAAAATTTTTGGGAAAAAACCCCTGGGTTTGGGGGCCCCCCAAAAAAACCAAACCCCCCGGGGGGTTTTTTTGTTTTTTTTGGGTTTAAAAAAAAATTTCCCCCCCCTTTTTTTCCCCCAATTTGGTTTTTAAAAAGGGGGTTTTTTTGGGGGGGGAAAAAAAAAAAAAAAAAAAAAATTTTTTTTTTGGGGCCCCTTTTAAAATTTTTTTTTAAAAAAGGGGGAAAAAAATTTTTTTAAAAAAAGGGGGGAAAAAGGAAAAAAAAAGGGGGGGTGGGAAAAAAAAAAACCCAAAAGGAAAACGGGAAGGGAAAAAAAAAGGGGGGGGGGTTTTTTTGGGGGTTTAAAGGAACCCTTTTAAAAAAAACCCATCCCCCCAAAAACCCAGGGGGAAAGGGGGGGGGGGGAAAAAAAAAAGGGGGGGAAAGGGGTTTTTTGGGCCCCCAAAAACCCCCCCCAAAAAAAAATTTTTAAAAAAGGGGGGGGGGAAAACCAAAGGGTTTTTTAATTTAAATTTTGGGGGGGGTTTTTTCCCCAAAAAGGAAAATTTTTTTTTTAAAACCCCCTTTTTTTTAAAAATTTTTTTTTTGGTTTTTTTTAAGTTTTTTTTTAAATTTTTTTTTTTTCCCGGGGGGTTTTCCCCCCCCTTTTAAAGGGGTTTTTTTGGGGGGTTTTTTTCCCCAAAATTTTAAAAAAATTTTTTTTAAAAGGGCCCCCCCCCAAACCCCCCAAAATTTTTAAAAACCCCCCCCAAAAGGAGCCCCCCCGGGGGGGGGGGGGGGCCCCCCCCCAATTTTTTTCCCCCAACCCCCCCCCCGGGAAAAACCCCCAACTTAAAGGGGCCCCGTTAGTTTGTATTTCACTAGGGGCCCGGATATTGGTCCTCTTGGGCACCGCAAGAGATAAAGAAGCAAAACACGCCAAGGAGCGTAGTTTAAGAGGCCCCCAGGTAGTCAAAGCAGGTAGTAGACAGGCGTAGAGGCAGGTATCAGCAGTACAGGTAAACACAGGAACCAGGGTGTCAGTAAATGAAGGTAACAGACAGCAACCAGAGGTAAGGAGCAATGTAGAGACATCATCAAACATCAACAAACTCACCCAGAGCACAGACAGGAAGTTCTTTAAGTGTCAGATGGTGAAAGGACATTGGCCAGGTAATTATGTACTGTCTCTTTAAAGCTTGACAACCTGGTGCATGGGCGCCCTCAGAAGGCAGCAGCGGAGACCGGAGCAGGAATTAAGTGAGTATATACAGGGTGGAGACGGGGGCCACCGGGGGACACACACATCCCGGGGTTCCTCCAGGAACCTAAAAAATTGGCTTTTCTCCTGCACACAATCTGCAACCTGTGTTTCTTTTATTAAGGTGATTTCCCATAGTGTATTTTTTGGAATTTTTTTCCTTGCAAACTGCACTAAGTTAAACTCCTTTTTTTTCCCGTAATTTCTTTCAGTTATCTAAAAGGGGTTTTATCATTTAAGCTTTCCCCTTGAGCTAATTGTAAGATTCAATTTCAAATCCAGGGGCGATCTCTCCCCCAGGAGACGGTCCCCCCTCATGAAGAGTTTGACATATCAGGGGCGTCGCTACGTACATTGGGGAAAAGCTCCGGGTGTAAACCTTGTGCCCCCAAGTTATCTCCAACTCTCTCTCACTGAAAGCTCCCCCCACCCCAAGAGCTTCACCACTCCGGGAGCGTGAAACAGCCCCCCTCCTCTTTTTGCCCCTGCACAGCCCTCCCCCGGAGCTACAGCACCCACTCAAGATTCCCCGATCCTCCCTGCCGGGGTCCTCAGCAACCTGGCCCCATCAATGGAAACCAGAACAGCCGGTTTCCTCAAGGGCTTCCAGAGCTCCTAAAAGCCCAGGAGCTTGCCCCCACCTCAATTCTATATATTAAAGGGCCTTGTCAAGAGGGACAGTAATTAGTTTTAATACACTTTGGGGCGTATATACACAATTTAACACACAGTTAAAATTTTGGACAGTTAAAATATGTTCCTTGTGAAAAACAGTAATATATATTTAAAAACACACTACACCACTATATATATATTTAAATATTTAAAAATAATTTTAATATACACACACACACAACACACACACCCAACAACAAAAAGTACCTTAAAACAGGGGGTTCGGGATATACTCAAATGAAACCACCCAGATAAGTATTATAAAAGGTATATACTGTTCCATGTGGAAGAAATTTGTTGTGTTTGTTTTTTTTTGGGTAGTTTTTGTTTGAAAATTTATATAAAAAATTTTTGGGGTTTAAGGGGTGTTTTATAAAATAATATACTGAATTTACACAAAAGGGCCCAATTAAAACATATCCAATTTTTAAACCTGGTGTTCCCTTTGTTTAAAATCCCTGTCCCGGTTAACCCTGGGTAGGTCCCCAACTGAAATTGAGATAAGTCTAAGTATTAAAGTTTTCAAGCAAATAAAAAGCAAAAAAAAAAAACAAGCACAAAAAAAAAACCCCACATAAAACCCCTTTTTCCCCATTAAAAAATTTGTTTTGTAAATTTAAAAATTTTTAAAAAAAAAATTTACACCTTTTGGGGGGCATCACCGGTTGCGAAACAAACCCTTGCAATAAAACTGATTTTTTAAAACCCCTTCCTTAAACACTTCCCCAAAAAAATAAAAAACCCATTTTTTTTTATCCCCCCTTGCAAGAAATTGAATAAAAAGCAATCAAAAAGTCCCATGACCCTCACAACAGTCCCAAAAAAAAAAAGGTTTGGGCTTTTTTAAATTTTTAAATGATGCAGAACATTTTTTTTTTTTAAATTTTTTGGTAACATTACTACAACATTAAAAAAAAAAAAAAAAAAAAATAAAATGGTAAATTTGGGGTATTGCTGTAATCGAGTTTTAGCTCCCAAAACGCTTTTTTAAAAAAAAAAAAAAAATTAAAAAACCCTACTGGGGAATTTTTATACATTTTTCCTCAAAATTTTTTTTGGGAATAAAAGGGACCCAAAAAAAACATATATACCCCAAAATGGTACCTTAAAAAAAGGACTCCCCTCACCTCACAAAAAAAACCCTTTTACGGGGCTCTATCAACAAAAAAAAAAAAAAAAGGGGGATTATAGATGAAAAAAGAAGAAAAAAAAAGGGAAAGAAAACTGTGGCTTTGGGGGGGGGGGCCATTTTTCACACGTTTAAAAAGGGGCCCGTTTTTTCGTCCGAAATTTACCCCGGGAAGGGGCCCCCAAATTACGGGCCGAAAAGGGCCCCATTCTTTTGGGTAATTCACCATTCCAAAAGGGGAATTTGGGTTTAAACTCTCCTCTCCCCCCCCCGGGCGAATCCCCCCGGGGGGGAGAAAAACCCACCTGTCATTTTCTAGCTGTAATACGCGCCGCTAGCAGTGATAGTAAAGGGGCCGGGGCAAAACCCCCGGGCCCCCCTTACCCCCCCCGGGCTCCCCCCCCGCCCCCTTTCCCACACGGCAAAATTGGGGGGGCAAATTTACGTCCCGAAAATTAAGCCTTGGAACATACCCTTTGGGATTTTAAACTACATCACCACATTTACCGTATTTTTCAAACTATGGGGAGCCCCTTTTTTGTGCCCCCAAAAATTTTGGGGAAAAAAAATGGGGGTCCCAACCCTATTTTTTAAATTCAGCGGGAGGTGGGAGTGGGAAAAAGCTGTGGGCCCGTAGGAGGGGAAGGTTGGGGGTAGGGTTGGTCGGAAACCATCAGTAAGGGACCCAAAAACAGAGTCTCTGCTGCGGGAAAGCTACGGGGGGGTTTTAATTACCCCCTTTCATGCTTAGGGATTCCCTGAACACCCTAAATGGCATGAAGGGTGTATAATGCGGGCTCACACGCTGAGCCCACTCTATGCATAGCGGACAGCGGCTGTTCCTTACACTCACCACTAACAAAGGGCCCATGCCCCGAATGTTTTAGGACCCTAGCAACGCCCCTGGACATCATCATTCTGTGTGTGCAGTGGAAGGGGAAGGGTGTCTGGAGAGGACAGCTATGCAGCCTCCTGCAAAGTTCTCTTGTCTGCAGAGCCTTCATCTCCAAGCTGCACAAGCTCCTGGCTATGCTATAAACAGTTATACATACAGCCTGAACTGATGAAACACATGTGAGGAATGCACACTGCCTCCCTCCCTCCTCCCCCTGTTATCAGGACATAACACTGTGTTATATGAGGGGATCTATGAGTTAAACGTTCAGTAATTAGCCAGATCATTCACCTTAGAACTGGGAGATGAGTATAGAGCCAGCAGCCCTTTCAGCTAGCTGGTTTCATTTTTGGTTTTATCAGCTCAGAGAGGAGCAAACACAGAATGTGTAGGCAGCCAATCATAGTGCAGGGGGCGTGTCCTGGGCGGTTCCTGACCGGGGGCATGTCCCAACAGGCTGAATGAAATGTCAGCCAGCCAATCACAGAAAAGGGGGTATGTCCCGACTAGCAGCTGCAAAAAATAGCTATTGATGCACAGAAAAGCTCATGACTGCTATACTAAGTGACTTAGGTAAAGCAACCCAATTCCAAAAGTGCTTATTTTTACTGTCCCCATAATCTGAGATATGATCTTTGTAGCAAGAATACCCCTTTAATTGGAAAGGTGTTACAAGTAAGTTACTGTATCAATTACTTTGTTTATAATCCACAAGACCTCAAACACAAAAATTGATTAGTCACTTGTAACACCTTTCCAAACAATTTAGATTATTGAAAGAAGCAGCTGGTACTAAAGGCAGTTTAATTGCAGTGCAGTACTGCAAGTGAAAGAACGCACCAAAAATGCATCATGTGAAAGCACCCTTAAGGGGAACCCACATGAGTGACTATGCCATACTTTAAATAATTTTTGCTTTTGATCCCTGCAAGATGTTTAGGAATTGTTTTTTTATTTAGGACTGCTCCAGACCGAATTGTACGTAAAGCTTCCTCTTGCCACCAAAGCAGTTTTTCTGTGGTTTGAAGCACCAAGAATTTAGCAGCAGATTCTTTAATGCATAAAAGTTGTGATATCAGGCTTCCTTGGACCATAATTATTTTTCGAGCATAGTTTCAAGCACAATTGAGTACCTCTCTGTTCTGCGCAGCCATCGCACAGAGGAGAATGGCGGCCCATTCTTGAGAAAGGTTTGGATCCCAGATGTGTGCCTTGCTGACATTTTTGGCATATACCATAAGTCAATGTCTGAGGTGGGAATACTTCTTTAAGTCTTGTAAATTGTGAGGTGTGGACTCCATTGATGCACAATCAAATTGAGGTCTGGGGAATTTGTCAACACTGTCAGTCATGGTCCTAAAACCATTTCTAAACAATTTTCCAGTGTACCATTGCCATCAGGGGTGAATTTGGTTTGTGCAATATTTAAGTAGGTGGTACATGTCACAGTACCATCCACATAACTGCTGAGACCCAGGGTTTTCCAGCAGAACATTGCACAGGGCATCACATTACCTCTGCTAGTTTGTCTTCTTCCTATAGTGTACCCTTGTGCCATCTATTTCTCTGCTGTCTACATGATGTCATTTATCATACCAGGCAACCTTCTTCCATTACTCCCTGATTCAGTTCTGATTCAGTAGTGAGCAGGGGTAAGCACTCTGGCCTGTGACTACACAGAAAACATATGCAGCAGCAATGCACTGGGTGTTCTAACACCCTTATTTTAGTCTTGGAGTGGGGTGCCTGGTGCCCACCAGTGGAGTAGTTTCTTAGGGCTCATTCTACAGCTACTGTGCATGACTGCATATATTGCCTTTCTCTCTGAAGAGCAGCAAAGACCTGCCATGCCAAGGGGCCCACCAGTGGTTTTCCCTGCTACCCTGGGGGTCAGTTCAAGACTGCTTTTATTGCATAGCCACTATCACCTTATTCAGTAATTTTGCTGTAGTTGTTCTTTTTTGCAATCAGAAAAGATGGGCTAGCCATTGCTCTCTATGCATCAATAAGTTTTGGGTGCCCACGATCCTGCTGCTGTTTTCCTGCTTGCCTGACGTTTGGTAGGTACTAACCTGTGCATACTGGGAACCCCATGAGACTTGCCATTTAGAAATCTTCTAATCTTTTTTTCGTTTGTGAAAGCCATTTATCACCTGACACTTGCCCATTTTCCCAGTTTGTGACATTGAAAATTGACTGTTCCCTTGCTGTCCAATATATCCCGCCCTTTGACAGGTGCCACTGTCATGAGAAAATCAGTGTTATTCACTACATCTGTCAGTGGTTTAAATTCTATGGCTGATAGAAACCTCTTATGTAGAAAAAAGATTCAGTTCACCATGCTTGACACTGAAGATCCCACAATGAAGTCAACAGTTCAATTTTGTGTGTGTTGTACACAGACTCTTTGCAGACCTCAAACTTACATGCAACTAGATGAAGGTTTACCACAGGGGTGCACAACATGGAGCCCACCGCTGCCCGTCTGTATAGACCCCACCCAGTAGGACACAAACATGCTTTGTCTCTTTTCTCATAAAACAGAAAAGAATACTAATCTTTTTACAGCTGCCGCCAACTGATGGCACTGTATGTTTGTTACTGTTATAATGGGCACTGTATGGCTGGCACTGTTATGGTGGGCACTGTATGTCTAGAACTGTTATGATGGGCACTGTATGACTGGCATTGTTATGGTAAATCCTCTATGGTCGGCACTATTATTTTGGATGCTGTTGTGGTGGACACTGTTATGGTAAGCACTATATATGGTGGGCACTTTGTGGCTGACACTATATATGCTATTTAAGCAACCTAAATGAGCAATCCATTAAAAACTGTTCTTGTATTATCTCTAGATTTCTGCCTCCAAGTGTTATTTATTTTTGACATGATCATGGCAAATCCACAAGATATACCATAAGCATCTCATAGGTTCGATATTTCAAAAAAGGAGGAAATAAATTAGATAGATGGCTATAAATGTGTATTGTTCTTTTTAGTTAAAGCTGTTAAAGTCACTTCTGTAACCCCCAAAAACTACAATGAAAATAGGTACCTCATACCCACTTTTTGGAGTACCGAGCAGGAGACCCCCACATTCTGATCTCTAGCAGTGCCTAAATTAGAACCACAGTCTCTCAGCTATTTAAGGTTTTACAACTGAAATGCCATAAAGGTCTCAGATGGGGAATACCCCTCTTAAGATTTACTGGGGTTCCTGAGGTACTATATGACAATGTTGAGCACGCCGGTGCAGCATAAGGTCATAAAATCAGTTCATAAGGCCATAAAATCTGCATGCTTCTTTCCTATTTTAATGACAGAAACATCATGTTGAGTATAGGAAGTCCCTGGATTATGAACGGGATAGCTGAATTTGTATGTTAGTCAGAAATGGTCTACAATGTAACTCCAGAAGTAAAAAAATAGTAATAATAATTTAGGAGAGTTCAGGAAAGGGTTAACACCCCTTTCACATTTGTGTTGCTGTCTATGCCCCTGTTTAGAAGATTTCACCTCACTTTCTGTGTCTCATGTGCTGCTGTGACATGCTGGCACTTGTATTTCCATAGCTACTAGCTGTTGTGGAACATGGAACTACAAGTACCAGCATGACACAGCAGCACCCGTACAGTTAGTCCATGTGTCGTAAGCTGACACTTGTAGCTCCACAATTACAACTGCCAGCATACCAGAGATAAACTAATTGTATGGGTGCTAAAACAATACAGTACCGTATTTTACATTGGACGTTGGCCCGCAAAGACGCAGTGTGAACATACCATAATACTTCCCAGATCTTCTCATGCAATTTTTATCCCCTTCTCAAATCTGTGGCAAAAGACTGCTGACTTTCCTGGTTTGGTAAAATAGCCGCTCTGAAAATGGACATACTTCTTCATATTGACAAAAGCTCAAGGAGAGATTAATTGCTCTAACATTAACTATTTAGATGTTGTTATGGAAATGAGGTTATTTTATGTTGCTGTTCTTATGGATTAACTTGGTGATTAAGTTTGCAATTTTTTATGAGACAAAATGGCTGTGACTTCCATCTTGTTTTACTTTGTTTAACTGAGTATTCAATACTGCTGACCCAGTATACTTAACCAACTCTACTATGTTGACAGACACTTCCTCTCTCTGCTAAGGGATACTTCCCTATCTTATATTTAGTTCCTCATTCCTGATATTTGGCTTTACTCCAGGAAATTGACTCAAGGGAAAACGGAAACCAAAGACTGTCTACAAACGTTTAACAGATATAATATTAATCAAGAGTTAACTGAAGTTTGTATCTAAGATTAAAATATAGGGTTCTGATCTGATTGAAGAACAGAACTCCACCCATCAATTTAGAATAAAGATTAAGGGGTATGTGCAATTGATAAGTAACCAATAAACTTAACAGTGCGGGCATTGGTATGATAAATATGGGGAGTCTTAATTAAGTAGTTTGACAAATAGAATAAATATGTTCAGAATTACTTCAGGACGAATCACGTTAAAAAACAGCTATTTCCAGGCTGCACAGAGCCTGCAGGGTGCTGTAAACCGGTGTGCCATGCTTAAATATGCAGAGGGAGCTTGGTTTGGTCTTTTATACAATGTTGTGTTTTAAATATGACACGCACATGACTGCCGCTGGCTATTAGAATCGCTTCACTCTAAAATTCCCTGGGGACTTAAGGGCAAAACTGACCAAAAACTGAAGTGGAATGTAGCCTTTATAAAGTCATGCCAGTGAAAGCTGGAAAAAAAACAAGCGAGAGCTCAGGTGGCAACATTAGTGACAGAGGGTGGAGGTGGGGGCGGCAGCCACAGCAGTATGAGGTCAGACAGTGGCACAATGACATTCTGGAGGTGGCAAAAACAGGAGTAGGCCAAAAAGTGGCAAAATGACACAGTGTGGAGGTTAAAGCAGCAGCCACAGCAGTAGCATGAGGTCAGACAATGGCACAATGACATTGTGGAGTTGGCAAAAACAGGAGTAGGCCACAGAGTGGCACAAATGACACAGTGTGGAGGTCACGGGGGGCAGCAGCATGAGGTCAGACATTGGAACAATGACATTCTGGAGGTGGCAAAAACTGGAGTAAAGGGCCCCAGAGTGGCACAATGCACAGTGTGGAGGTCACGGCGGGCAGCAGCATGAGGTCAGACAGTGGCACAAGACATTCTGGAAGTGGCAAAAAACAGGATAGGCCACAGAGTGGCACAATGACACAGTGTGGGGGTCACAGCGGCACCAGCATGAGGTCAGAAAGGGGGACAAAAGACTTTTCTGGGGTGGAAAAAAACAGGGGGTTGACCACGGGAGTGGCCCCAATGACACAGTGTGGAGGGGTCACGGAAAGGCCAGCCACAGCCAGAAGAAAAAGGGTTTAAAGGACAGTGGAAACAATGACATTTCTGGGGGTTTGGGCAAAAAACAGGTTTTTGGGCCCCACAGGGGTGGCACAATTGCCCACAGTGTGGGAGGTCAAAGCGGGAGGGGGCAGGGAGGTCAGAATTTGGGCCCCCAATGACATTTGGTTTGGGTGGTAAAAAAACTGGGGGGTAGCCACCGGGAGTGGCACAATGACAGAGAGTGGAGGTGATGGCAGCAGGAGCAACAGCAGGGAGGTCAGAGAGGGGCCCCACGATGACAGGGGTTGGGGAAAGGGGGGGGCCCAATACCAGCCCCTTTGGTAAAGATGGCTGGGGGGCCGGGATGGAGAAAACTGTCAGCAGAGGGTGTAAATCAGGGGGTGGGGGCATCAGAATAGTGGCCGAGGCTTTTAGTTTGAAGCCCCAAGACTTTTTTCTCACTTTTTGGGGGTAAAGGCGTCATGGGCTGATGTAGCTGACGCCAAAGGGGCATTGGTGTGGGGAAAACCCTGGCCAAACCCACCCCTTTGGATTCATTTTGGGGGAAAAAGGCCCGGGTCTTTTCCAAAATTTTCCCGGGGAAACAAAGGGGTTTCCTTGGGGTAACGATGGCCCCCGCCGCACGGGGAAAACACCCGGCGGAATGCCCACTACTGGCTGGGCAGGAAGCTTCTCCTGCAAACTGGGGCAAGTTGCGGGCCACACTTTCCCGGGTTTGGCTCCCCAAAGTAGTCCAGCGGATCTTCAAACGGGGGGTGGCAGGGTGCTGTCCAAAAGTGGGGCCCCCACCTGTTGGGTTTTCCGGGTCTGCCCCCGGGTTTCCTGTGCTGCTGGGTTCTGCCCTCCTCCCCTGGCGGGTAAAGGGAAAGGGTCTGCTCATCAGTGATCCGGGACTTAGGTTGTGTGTTGGGTTGGGTACTGCTCAAAACCCCCCCAATTCCCCCAGCACCCGCGACGGCTGACGCTGAAGAACCCCCCCGGAAACCGTAGGGGGGGGACATGCCCACATAGCGCGGCCAACTGACTAGGAGGATTTTTCCCACAGAAATTGAGTTTGTCCTCCCTCTCAATAGCTGGGAAAAAGGTCCCATTTGGAGGGTACGAGGGTCCAATGGGGTGGAAGCCAAAGTCATCCCCTGCCGGGGAATTGCTACTATTGGGCTGTCTTTGCCAGGCAAATCACTTTGTTTTGGGGCCATCGCACAAGTGACTCCGGGGGGCCCCTGCCTCCATCTCCACGTATACCCCAAAGGGTGCTTGCGGGTAAAACTCCCCTCTCTTCCTCATCTCCATCAACCTCCCCACTGCTCCTCCTCTCTTGTCCCTGGTAAAAAAATCCATCATTTCACCAACAAGCTTCTGCTCCAATTCCTCCCCCTCCTTTTCATCCCCCCGACTCATGGGCCGCGAATGTATCCCAGTCCCCAGCCCCCTGCCCAACAGATTTTTCAGCATCTGTTCCAGCATAAACGTGGAATGACGTTTTTCATCCCGATTTCCGGCGACTACAAATAAGTGGCCCCCTCGAAGCCTCAACAAACGGCAGGTTTCACGCATGGGGCCCCGGCTGACACAAAGTTACAGGGAAGTCCCCTGTCCCCGGGGACCCAAAAAAAAATCGTTAAGGCCTTTCTCTTTTTCATAAGTGGGTCCAACATGGCAGGCGGGAATTTTCCAAAGGGGGGAAAACATCGCATATCAGAGTTGGGGGGGGGCCTTCTGCCGCGCAACTCGGGGGGGTTTTCCTGGCTTTGGGAATGATAAAGTGATGCAAGTTTCCGGGCCCCCCCATTCAGAATTTTTCTAAAGATCTGGAAACTTCGGGAACCTTTTTTCCCAAACCAGATTGAATACGTCGCCATGCGGGGCGCAAAAAACCCCCCCCCAAGGGGAAACACCATGTTCTCCCATTGCCCCTCACAGGGTTTTCCGTTTGGGCAGTTGGCCGGAAAAGCCACACATCGATTTTTGCTGCTGAGCGGAGCATTCCCTCCCCGGTGACTTCGTTCCCCGGGCAACCCGGGTTTAGAACGCGTGACAAGCGTGCCCTACACATTGGTATGAGGGAGCAGTCTTTGGAGGCTGGATGGTGGTGGGGGAGGAGGGGGAGGGGGGGGCATTGGTGCGGGAGCCGCATTTTTGACAACGTGGAGGGAAAGCGGCGTTCTGTCCAAGTTGTTGGGTCCCGGGCCGGAAGCACATTCCCCCGGGGCCGTAAAGGACATGTACTGGCCCTGACTGTAGTTACAGTCCAGACGTCCACCGCCGTGCCCCTTTGGAACAAACCGAAAAGCTCAAGGATGGCCCACCTTCTTCTACATATTTATGAAGTGCGGGTATGTTTTTTTGGAAAAAAATTACGGCTTGGAACTCTCCCATTCGGCTCGGCACAAGCCATTATTTCTTGAACGGTGCAGAGCCACCTTTTGGGAAAGGGGGGACTGCAGACCAAAACGGGACGGACAGGTCAGCTGCGCATTTTGGGGGGTTTTGGACGATACTGTTGTCTCTTTGAAATCGCCTCGGAACGACTCGGGCGCATGAGTAGCGGGGACAGGAGCATCGGGACCGGAGAGATTCAAAGAGAAAAGCCCCCATCTGCAGAGGGGGTGGAGCCTTGACGGGCGCAATGGCATGCTGCCACTGGGCTGCTGCGCTGTTGCTGCAGCGGCGTATGGACCCCCATCTGACCCTTTTTCTTCCAGGCCACCGGAAGGTGACGCGCATGTTTGACGCAGGGCCGTGGGGCCAACGTTAGTTTCCCTGGCCCGCTTCATTCTCCCCACAGATTTACATATACCCATATTCGGCTCCTCCGGGGTCTTCAAAGAACGCCACACCGGGGAAATATATTATTACCGCCACGCTCCCACGAGTGACTACTACCGCCGCTCCCTCCTGGCCCCTTGGGGCCCCTACTTTCTTGGACCTGCGAAGCGAGTTTTTTTCCCCCTGGCCCCCTTGGGTCCCGACCTCCCAGCTGCTACCCCCTGCTGACTCACGGCCCCAAAAACCCACTTTTTGGGTGCGCCGCTCTACGCGCAAGCTACGACCCCTTCTCCCGACGTGATGAAGCCCTTGCCTCACCCGGCCCCGTGCGGCGGCTTCATCATCTATTTGTGTTTTTTCGTCACTTGGGGCCTCATCACCGCTTTGGGTTTCGAGGCGACCCCTCACAAATGACCTCCCATCCCCTCTCAACACATATTTTCCGCCTACTGAAAACAGGGATATTGGCCCATTTTTCGCTGCCCCAATAGTGCTGACGCCCCCCCAAATTGTTCATCCTCGCTATATAGTGGGCGCTGAGCCCCGACCAATAGTAATCTCTGCTGAGGGAGCCGGATGGGACAGAGGGGGTTGAGGACGGGTGAGGGCCACGACCCCTCCCGGGCCATGTCAATAAGGGTTGTGTCACGTTTCCCCCCGACTCTTGGCTGGGGTTGTCAGATGTCTCTGGGGGGAAGTGGATGACCTATCACCAATCAAAACCCTTGGGGCTAGCCGCAACGGGGCCCCTAGATGACAGCGGCATTGTGGCCTCACCAAGTGAGCCCTGCGCGACGTCCCCTTGCTGTGCTGGACCTGGGCCTGGAAGTTTGTGCCACTGCCACCGCAGGTGAAGAGCCTGCCACCTCTCTGTCTGACTACTGTTTGTTTTTAAAATTTACAGACACTGTTTGTGAAGTTTCTTAATGTAAAAACACACCCTGTATTTTGAAATCCCAAAGAACCCACTAAGAACTTTGGGGAACCCCTTGGATATAAATTTTCGCCCACAAATGGGCAGGGAAAAAAAGCCGTTTTTAAAAAAATCTGTGTAGTTTTAATGAATAAAAGCACAAACAAGCTTTAAATTTAAACCCCGGATATAATTATGCACAGAATTTTTTTTTTGTGGGGGTGAAAAACAAAGTTTCTTTTTCTAGTACAACTGCAGAAAAGCAATTAAACCCCGAGTAAATTGCCAAAAGAATTGAAACCAAAACTACAGCTTTTTAGGGGTTACAAGGGTTTTTCTAGCTACACAACAAGAGAAAAATTTTTAATTAACCTTTTTTTGTGAATTTTGCTTACAGGGAAAAAAATTTTTTTTTTTGGCGGTGAAAAAGAAGGGGGTTTTTTTAGTCACCCACAAAAAAACAACCTTTAAATTAACCCCCGGATGAAAAAGGCCAAACAATTAACCCAACACAAACTATTTAGTTTGTAGCGTGTTACAATGGCGTGTTTTTTTACGCTACACAACAAGAGAAAAAATTGTAATCAACCTTCGTTGTGAATTATGCTACAGGAAAATGTATTTTTTGGCGGTGAAGGTAGTAAAGACGGTTTTGGAGTGGCTTGTTAGAGCGACGCGGTGACAAACAAAAAAAGTAATCAACCTTAGAATGGTAGGGGGGGGACCCACTGGATGTTAATAATTGCGCAAAAGAATTGAGCAGCCAAAAATGAAGTGTATTTGTATTGTAAAAACGCTGTTTCTTTAAATGAATACAACAGGAACAGGCTTATATCCCCCTTGGATATTCAATGTGCTGTGAGCAGATAGCATTAAAATGTATATGCAGCTGCATTGGACGCACACTGGACTTCAGATCCAATACCGCACAAAATCAGAAATAGAACGTTAAGAGAAGCAGTCTCTGAGACAAGCCAAAAATCGCTGTATAAAAATCAGTTCTTCAGTAAGAGCTATTACAAGCAGCCGTGGCAGCACCTTCCCTGATCAGTACAGTGAGAGGAGTGTGAGCTCCCAGCGTCGCGCCCGGACTTATATAGTGCGGTGACATCACAGAATCCCGCCGGTCTCTGATTGGCTTCATCTCTGCACATGTCATGCAGACTATGCCCTTCTTCCTCCCAGAGTGCTTTGCCCCATGTAACGCCATGTGCTCGCAGCCATTTTATCAATCAAAAGCACACTTCGTTCACCCGAAGTCCCCCAAACTTCGACTTCGTTCAGAACCGAAGTTTTCCTGAAATTCTAAACGAATTCCACTTCGTTAGAATCAATTCGCCCATCTCTAATAATGATGTATAATGACGTATTGTTTTACTAATATATTAAAAATATGATCCGCCTTAAAGAGAAGTTATATAAACTCATGTATTGCTTGTAATAAAGCAGAAGATTTGCATTGACACCTGTGTCAGCATCTCTTTTCATTCATATATATATATATATGTCTTAATTATGGATAATTGATTAATTTGGAAACCGCACAATGTAGCCCTGAAATTACCTTACTCTCTATCCCTGGACCAGTATCCTTAGCCAAAAAGGCTTGCTCTGACATTTTATGGCTGGCACCCGCCAAACTATAGTGGCTCATTGGAAACAAACTGGTACTCCCAAACTTGGCACATTCCTACAGTGTTTAAAAATATTATGAGAATAGAGGAGCTTGTGACAATTGCAATCATTAAATCCACTGGGGTGTAGTAACCTTGGTTACTGTGTAGAGACTCTGATGGTCTGAGAAGATGGATGGCTTCTAGCCCCTCATAACTTGCCCATTTGATTTTTTTACTCTTGGATATTTTTTTTTTATTTTCCCTTCCACATCTTCTATTTCCCATGTTTATCATCTTTGTATATTAGTTTGTCTTGTCCTTTGTTTGCCTCTTTCAGGTTCAATATTAAATGTTTCTAAGGGTAGGTCTACATGGCAGTGGTTTATGGTCGGATTTTTAAGTGGATTCAATATTTAGAATCCGCAAAAATTTTACTGTAAATCATTCCCATATACCTCAATAGAAAATCTGAGCTGTAGTCTACTCATCTCGGATTTTCTGAGCTCAGATTTCAAATCTTAAATTCGTTCAAAATACTTAGAATATGTTCTACAACCCCAAAGAAAAAACAAACGGGTAGATGCGCCAAATGTGATATTTCTAGGGAGTGAAAAAGTTGCAGAAAATGCCAAAAAGATTTAACCTGCCACAATCCTCACCACAAAGTTTCAAAAATATATATAGAAGACAATTGCGCTAATTTCACCCCAGCTATTCCAATTCCAAGTAAATAGAAATCAACTGGTTATTCTACAGACATTCATATACACATATATATATATATATATATATATATATATATATATATATATATATATATATATATATACACTCATTACATAACTAGTACATTGAGTTTTTAAAAAGCTGTAGTAAGCATCCACTATAAACGGTGGACTATAGTACTTTTCAGTGTAAATTGACCGGCCCATATCCAAAAACCAACTGCAAAATTAACTGTATTTTACAAACATGTGAGTAGCCTTAAGGTGTCACGGCTAAATGCGTATTTCGTCCTAATCCGCCGAAGTTGCGCCATTACGGCGAAACGGCCATCATGTAATTCACAGTCTCAAGAGAACTAGATTAGTCTCCTTCACCCGGCGAATCCGCTGGCGGGGCAATGACATGTCACTTTCTAGCAGGCGTATGGCGTAGGTGTAGTCTATGCGCGAATGCCGGCCCGTTACTCCCCCCCCCCGTCCACACGGCGTATTTGGGGTATTCGTCCCCAATTAGCGTGAACTGCCTACATCCACAAGTATTATCTTTTTTCATTTTGGGATGTTGCATTGCTTGTTTTGTCTATTTAGATGCATTATTTTCTCCTTGTTTATAAATATGTCACATAATTTGCTGCTTGCTATTATGTTTATATGGAACTTTATTGTGTTCCATAACATTGTTATACTGACTGGCATTTATTGTAACCTGTAGCTGTTTTGTTTTCAATAAAAACAGATACAACAATAAACCTAATATGTCAGAGAAGGAAATACGTCTTTTGGAGAGGTGTCACTGTAGTGTGAGCTACCCTTCATGGATGCAGATACTCACCTACTATATTAATGAGGATGTCCATTGGTAAATATTTTCTATAAAATATCTGTGCGCCTCCTGCAGTTCTACACCAGCTGTTTTATTACAGAAAGCTTGGACAGAACACAGGAGATCAAGTGACCAAAGCCTTTTTCCAGTGCAGTATTTGTAGCAAAACCCCTTTGGCCCTGCCTCCTGAGGCTTTCCACATGAAGTCGGAAACAAAGGGGTGTGCACTGAGACTGACGTTGGGTAGGAGGAGGATGAAAAACTTGCAGCAAATGATTCTGGGGCTTTTAGTTTTACAGGGAAAACAGGAAATGTGGCTGTTTCACAACACATAACACAGGAAAGAAACAAATCAGCACAAAAGACAGAGGTTTTTTTTTTTTTTATTCACCGGACAACCCATTTAATTCTATGACTCTATGTGAGACAAGGATTTGGTCATCTTCTGCCAGATACCTATTATGCAACAGTTAACATGATTGGTAATTTTAAAGTGGTGATTCATGGTGTTTTCCATTATATTAAATAGTCTCAAAAATAAGGGAATCTACTAAAAGAACAAAGAGTGACTTTCAATAACTATTTTTACTATTTTGCCATAGGAAAACTTAAACTCTATCAGTTCTCAATCTATAAAGCACTAAAACTTAACTTTTATTATGTATAACACTTAACCTCTATACACACTTTTTAAAAACCTAATTTCTAACCTCTCAATTTGTCTCATAACTTTATCCCTTTCTAATTCTGAAGGAATAACTCCTTTTCTGTTTTCAAATCTGTTGGAACACCACCTATGATATCAGCAGGGAAACCCTATATATACAGTGATTTGCTAACTGCAAAAAAGATTCCAAAACATCTTACTTGGGCAGTCATCCCTAATCTGATGGGCATGAAGCATTTCCTCGTGAAACCCTCTGCAGCAGGTAACAAAAAAAAGAGGTAGAAAATTACAAATTAAAATATAATGCCTGCCCTCCCCAACATGTTTCACCAGCAAATTGGCTTCATCAGGGGATAGAGGTCCGGTCTGAGAACTGATAGAGTTTAAGTAAAAATAGTTCACTTATCTTACTCCTATATTGGTAGATAATATTATATAAGTCTTATCAAAGTTGACCCAGCCATTTTAATGTCTAGTAATAGAGATAATTTGGTGGCTTTGGAGTCTAGCCATCAAGAGCGCAATATCCTCTAACAAGGCATAACCTCTTAAAGACTCAGAATTAACGTAGTGAACCCCATTCAAAGATTATGGCCCTTATTGTGAGTGATGTGCAGTGTTGTTACTTACCCAAATACTATCATTTTAAGTGGCATCTGTAAAACTTTTTTCACCATGGTTTATTTCAATCACACTCTTGTGTTTTCGAGCATTTAGAAGCTTATTATGACATCAGAGAGTATTTTACCGGTGTAATAAATCATTAGCTGTGGTTCCTAAACTAGCTTTCTACACCATTAAAAAGACCCTGCAGCATATCACTAATCAGATCACTCTATGCACCTGTTATCTCCGGCGCAGTTGTTTCTTTGTGCAGATGAATGGCAATCAGATTGTTCCACTCTGTGAGGCGTGCTATATTCACTATCTTAACTTCATTAAAATGTAAAGTAAAGTGATTATAAAACACCTGCTTGCATGAAATAGGTATTTTCTATTACACTGCAGTCACGTCAGTCCTCTGTCAAAGGTGATTTTTTCCCCTTCTCTTTCTTTGTTTTCCTTTTAATGTGCTTGCATATTTTAATAAAAGAATATGTTGTTTAAGATTGATCTCTCATTAAAGTTTATGAGGTATACCTATCCATAAGGAGTTAAACTAATACATAAAGACACTTCCAAATGGAATTTGAGGTATGATGTACACTGGGTTGCAAAAATATTCATACCCCTTGACTATTCCTCATTTTTAAAAGTTACAGGTACAAACTAAAATGTATTTAATTGATTTTAAGTGATAGAACAACACACAGTAGCAAGTATTTGTAAAGTACAACGAAAATGTAATGTGCTTTTCCAAATTTTTGCAAACTAAACAATTGAAATGTGTGGTGTTGGAGATATGTATTTAGACCCCATACTCTGATATTTCTAAATAAAATCCAGCGTGACCAATTGCCTTTAGAAGTCACCTAATTAGTAAATAGAGAACATCTGTATGTAATTTATTCTCCGTATAACTACAGCTGTTTTGTGAAGCCCTCAGAGGTTTTCAAAGAAAATTAGTGAAAAAACAACATAATGAGGAACACACCAGACAGCTCAGGGATAAAGTTGTGGCAAAGTGTATTACAGGATTAGGTTTTAAAAAAATAGCCAAAGCTCTGAAAATCTCACGGAGCACTGTTCAATCCATCATCAGTGAATGAAAGGAGTAAGGCACAACTGCTAACCTACAAAGACATTGCCATCCACCTAAACTGACAGCCCAGAAATGAAAAGCACTAATTAGAGAATAGGTGAAGCAGCCAAGAGGCCCAGGGTCACTTTGGAGGAGCTGCAGAAATCCACAGCTCAGATTGGAGAATCTGTCCACAGGACAACAATTAGTCATGTACTCCACAAATCTGGCCTTTATGGAACCATTTTTGAAAGCAACCCATATGAAGTCTCATGTTCAGTTTGCAAAAAGCTATATAGGGGACACAGCATGCACATGGAAGAAGATGCTCTGGTCAGATTGAACTTTTTGGCCTAAATGTTAAACGTTATACGTGGAGGAAAACCAACACTGCACATCAACCTGAACACACCATCCCCACTGTGAAGCATGGTGAGGGCAGCATCTTGATGGATGGAGCTAAATACAGGCAATCCTGGAGGGGCCTCAATAGACTTGAGACTGGGGTGTAGGTTCACCAGCAGGACAATGACCCTAAACATACAGCCAAAGCTAAAAAGGAATGGTTTAAATCAAAGCATATTCATGTGTTAAAATGGCCCAGTCAAAGTCCAGACCTAAATTCCATTGAGAAACTGTGAGATTACTTGAAAATTACTGTTCAGAAATGTTTGCTAACCATTCTGAACTAGAGCTATTTAGTAAAGAAGAATGGGCAAAAATGCCATCCTCTAGATGTGCAAAGCCGGTAGAGACATCCCCCAACAGACTTCCAGTTGTCATTGTTGCTAAAAGTGGTCTTACAAAGTATTGACTCAGATGGGCTGAAAACATGTAAACCACACTTTTCAATTTTTTTAATTTGCAAAAATACGTATCATTTTCTTTACACTTCACAAATACTTGTTACTTTGTGTTTTGCTATATGACATAAAATATCATTAAAATACATTCAAGTTTGTGGCTTTAATACTTAAAAATGAGGAAAAGTTTGAGGGGTTTGAAATTGGCAACCCAGTGTATATCAACTGTATTGGCCAAATAGGTGACAAAACATGATGGTAGCCCTATGTACTGGAATGCTGAGAGCTGTGGACAGAAAATGCTTCCCTTAGGACTTTTAAGAAGGCTTTTCAAAAAATAAAACAATTGGAAGAATGCACTTCAAAACCATGATCTTCTGAAGTTTGAGGCATGAGTAGAGCCTACGGCACTTACATCTCAAATCTCACCACCCACAGGGCAGCGTCATCATTAGCACACCTGCAAACCTGCCCCTGTTCAGGTACCACTAGCTGTCTGCATCTTACACTGCCACATGGGCAAAACACAGCATTAAAAGCTGCAAATCAAAGTCACATGCTCACTCCTCCACTAACCAGTTTCTACCTTAGGGTCTCCTGATGCTAGCATCGCTATATACCTCCTTTTTGCAGTATGGTACAAAAGGCTACAATTTCCTAGCACCATATTGTTTTAACTGTATGGTGACAGCAGAAAATAGTGTAATAACATAATGCAGTGATATATGTTCACATTTTACAATGACACCTTAGGATGCCATTTCCTGCAAATAAAAGAAATATTCAGGGAAGGAGCCCCAAGCCAATGTCTAGTGGAGATTTACGTCATAATTTTATTAAATCAGACCAATGTAAACCATAGTTATGAGTGTAAACTGCGACTTTTTGGGTAGAATTACTCTTCTTCATGCATGTTTCTGTAGAGTAATTGCTCTGATGGCCTCCTCAATGCACCTAGTCTACTGAAAAGTACATTTTACTGTGGTGTGTATTCTGGCATTGCATTGGTGGGTCACTAGGATTTCTGCTGTCTGCAAACTGTACTTTCTGCAAATGCAAGGTATAGTAGGCAGCAAAACATAACAGTTGACCTACCATCTGAGCATCCTAGATGCTTGGGGTACATAGTAACAAGAAACTACCCTGACTCATTTTTCAACTTGCTGAGCATGTGTGACCACCAGAATTGGACACATAAGCTGGGAATCAAAATAACTGGGTGGAGGTGGGGGGAACTAGTATGTCAAAACAAAATTTAGTAACCAGAGCCTTTTAAATATTGCTCCATTTTGCATATTCTACCCAATAGATGAATATTTATTTGAAATAACCCTTTAGCTACTATTAACTGTTAAGAAAAAAAAGGTAGTCTCTTAGGTACAACAGTGACCTATACATGATGCTTGCTTAATACAAAGGCCAAGATGTGAGAACATGAGTTCACCATAAAAATAAGTTTGTAGTCAGCAGCAATTACAAATGTTAAGTGAAATACAGCATTTAAAGGCTAAAATTAAGACACAATGATACTGTCCTTAGTTGTATGTAAGAGGGATAAACTTTATATGCCCCCCTCCTTGTGAAAAAGACTGCAGGTATATCATTAAAAAAAAAAGTTTAACATGTTATTATTGCTACGTATACACATATTGTGATTGTGATATATTTCCTATATTGCATGGTGTAATATGCTGGGTAGTAGGAATGATTACTTCCTGGTCTTTAGCTTGGTGGAAAAGATTTTAGAATTGGTGTAGGGACCAGGAACTGACCTAGTTATGAATGTTCTGGTGCTAAACCACTGCACCAAAATGCTGTTAGAAAGGGGCAAGGGGAAGTCTTGAAAAAGGGGCAGTGTCTGTCACCAGATCGGGTATGTGCAGTGAGACCCCATGAGGTGCCATGTTACTGGCCTGAGATAGAAGCAGACCTGAGCTTGTCTAAGAGGTGCACTAGTGGTGTGGAAGCTGGAGCCAGTGACAGAATGCCTAAATGGAAGCTGAAAACATGGCAGAACAGCAACATGATGCAAGGCAAAAGTGCTGTCATGGAGTGATAGTCAGTAAGCTAATGTAGGAGATTGCCTTACAGCGCAGCTAATTCTGAAATACGGCATGGGTTAGGTGGGACGTCAGCTCTGTGAGCAGCTATAACTAACTTGGTATGGTATGGGCTAGAAGGAGCTATTTTGGAGGGAATGCTTAGGTGGGGCAAGTTGTTGCAGAGGGGAGCTCCCCAGAGACTAACAATAGAACAGGCAAAAGCAAATAATCATTTCAGGTGCAAACTGTCACTGAATCTGATTATCACAAGGTCCCCTCTACATACTGCGATCATTCATGAGAAACCCACTAATCACTCCAAGCATGTAATGGAAGTGATGTAGAAACTCCATTAACCTCAACCATTGATGGACATAGATACAGTATGGCTAGAACCCTGGGATGTTAGAATACATCATAAACATCTACTGTAATAGCAGATTTGACACTTTGACATATTAAAGTGTAAAGTCTCTCAAGTCCATATAGATATGTACGACACTGTATGGTTTGGACAATCCGGTAGTCTGCAGGTTGGCTGTGTTATTAAAAATATCCCAAGCCCTCTAGGCAGTCTAAGCGGCCTACGCATGTGTGCCCAAGCTGGTGGTGTACATACCTCAAGCAGTGAGCTTTAAGGACAATATAGATAGTATGGCAAACTTAAAGGGGTTGTATCATTTCATTGAATGGTCTTCAGAATAAGGGGACAGTGAAAACAAGCAACTTTGCAATTGGATGTCATTTGTAAAACTGTCTTGTTTTCACTGTCTCCCTTATCTTCGTTTTGCATAAACACTGTTCCCCAGTGCCTGTCAGATTCCACCTCCTTTCATTTGATTGGCAGACGGCTCTACTAGTTTACATTCTGTTCGGCCCCCGGTCGTATTCATGGGAGCGTGCATTCCTGCCTCACTCAGAATAAGGGGCCGGAAACATTTCAGTCTGCACAGTTAGCAGCTCCACAGTAACATTGCAGCTGCTTCTACAATCAGAAAACAACAGAATTGTGCCTCGGTGCCTAATGCTGCTGCGTGTAGACAAAGAAGGAAGACGGATCTTTGCTGCTCTGGATGAGTTCACAGAAGACTGGATTCAACTGTAACAAACATCCAGCTGTGAGAGGACAGATCTGTGCTCTGAGTTCATAGAAGACTGTCTAGACTGAATGCAAGCCTGTGGTATGTAAACATACAGCTCTTACAAAATAAGACTACATAAGGAGAGGAACGATACAGTGACACGTGGACAGAGAGGGTAGGAAGAGCACACTGACTCAGGAGCGAGCATGAAAAGTGAAAGGGGGGTGATGTCATCCACCTTCAGTTAAGCACTTAAACACCCAACTGGGAGGGGAAGAAACGCCCCTGGATTTTAGAAGCTGAGAAACTGAAAGTACAAGTAAACACATGAACTGATGAAGCGATACATCCCCTTTAACAGGATTTACTATTTGGACAATCTGTTCTCTAAAGGTAGACCCGCTGACAATTATTTGATCACTGCACAACTGATCAGTGACCAACTGAAGCTGTGAGAAGCTGCATATTTTTCGTGCAGAGCCCACTACAGAAGAAAAGTGAGCAGCCATGTAATAAATGATCACGCAGAATAGAAGTCATTCTTTGCAGGAGGTCTCTACACTTGGCAGTGCAGCCAATAGCGTTAGTGGCTTTAACGTTCACGTGCTATTCCACTGATACCACCTCTCGGGAAGTAAACATCACGTGATGTCAATGGAATGGCATGTGACGGCTGAAGCCACCAATTGGTTGCAGTGGTTATGTGCATTTCGCAGCGACTGGAGACTCTGCCAGCAGCTTTAGTGTTTATGGAGAATACAAAGGTGACTGAGTTTTATTGTTTGTTTTTTTAACTCAATGCATTTGTAAACTATTTGATTTTTTAAATAGGACAAAAAGTTTACACATTTGCCCTATTTATGACCAGACATATTTAGTTTTTAGTGCATGCAGGTTTGAAAATATAGTTTTTTTTGTGTGATACATAGGACTTTATTTTATATTAGTATTTTTAATTGTTTTGTAATAGCAAGAGAAAATGTGAAAAAAGGAAACAAGTGTCTGTTCTCACATTTTGTATAGCACAAAGTGCCTCTAAAATACTCTGCAAGCTGGGTACCAATACAGTCATTGCACTACAAAGGTTATATATAGTTTGGGGTTCTTGGGAGTTATTCCAAAAGCTGTGTTCTTAGCGCTCATTGGCTTTTTTTGATTTTTTATTGTTGTGTTTTGTCTTTATGTTATTTTTTTTTTTTTACTTTACACATTACATCCTCCTATTAATACATGAAAGACCTTTGTGGAGCATTGCTAGGCTATGTCCACACAGCGCAAGAAAGCGGTCGGATTTTCGGCAGCTTTAGTATTTTGGAACCGCTGAAAATCCGACTGTTTTGCATGCCCATAGACTTTAATAAAAAAAAGACCTGTAGTCTACAAAGGTCGGTTTTTTTAAGCTCGTTTTCTGGTGCTGGTGGATTTAGCAACATGTTGTATAATCTGCCGGCTTTTTGCCATCGACGTTTTCTATGGGCCGATGGCAAAAAAATGAGAACCGACCGCAGTTCTTGCAAATACAGTGACAAAAATCACAGTTGCGCATTGGACAAAAAAAGTTTTTTTGTCCAATGCGGTGCGGATCTAGCCTAACATTGCAATCCATTTTTTGTTACTGATCTCTAAAGTCAGCCTCATTTATGGGGGAACATACCCTTATAACACGCACCTCAGAGGTGATTTGGGTCTTCAAAGACCCCAGCAGATCCTGTAGCTACTTAGCACTTGATGAGTAAGCTAGAATGAAAGCAGTAAGCATCATGGATGACACACTGGGAAAATGGATATCTATGTAAGTAGACTGAGAGAAAACAGTAGATCCAAGGCATTCATCCTTGTTCCTTTGTCCAAGTGGAGGAATGCCAAGTAATGTTGCCACAGTAAAATGTCCAGAAGCAGGAGGCAGAGCCATGGAGCTTGATGTAGATTTTAGCCAACATGTCTTTTATCAAGACTGGCATGCTGCTTGGAGACGAGGGTGTAGTGCTGAGGATGGCACTCGTTACATCCAAGCAAAGTAAATGGGAGATGAACATTATGTACTTTCCTGTAACAGACTGAGAATGTATTCTTTAATGTTGGGCAGATTGTTGGGCTTAAAGCCAGAATAATGGTCTTCTTGGCTGTCAGCTACAGGGGTATAGATGGCAATATAATCATAGGAGGAGCTGGAGAATTCTGTTCCTAATACATTCTGGTTCTGGCCCTAGCATGCTTCTGGATGCTAGTTTCACCTAGTTCTGACCTAG
This sequence comes from Phyllomedusa bahiana, assembly GCA_025379985.1. Taxonomy (NCBI): domain Eukaryota; kingdom Metazoa; phylum Chordata; class Amphibia; order Anura; family Hylidae; genus Phyllomedusa; species Phyllomedusa bahiana. The sequence continues at coordinate 14,477 of JAODAL010030873.1, read as the reverse complement.
GCCTTTTTTAGATGCTGTGCCAAGTATGTGCTAGGTCAGGTTCCCGGTCTCTTCACCATTTCAGTTCTTAATTTATTCTTCACGTTTCTTGGTCCAGCTCCGAACTTTTTCCTACACTCCAGTCCTGTGACCATGTTCTTGAACTATGACCACATTCCTTTCCTGTGAACATGGTTCTGTTTCACACGCCACATTGCAGTCCAGTGAGCACAGCCCTTATATAAGCCACTGTTTCTCTCTTGGTTCCACAGTTCTGTTCCACATTGCATGTTTGGTCTTAGCCCTCTCATCACCGCTATGTCCTGCTGCCAACTGGTGACTACTCCGCGGGATCCAAATACAGCAAAGTCCAGACTTTCTTGTGGGGTCTAAGGATGAAAACCAGGAATCCCTTAGACTCTGCACACCAGTATAACCAGTGAAAAAACTGTTGCAGCCTAGGGATCCACTTTCCAAGTCAAAAGAACATAACAATGAAGATGTAAGTTGTGGGTTGTTGAAGGATTACCTGCCAATAGAGGCATTTGTTGTTCTGTAGCATCACAATGGGGAAGTACAGGAGAGATCTGCAGTTTGACCATGGTTAACATTTGATTTTTACTTGGCAAATGGAAGAATGCTTGTGACATGCAAAATCTAATCCCTAAAGGCATACATAGATACCAAAAATTGATGCACCTCATGAAATATTTGACCCATTTTACAACGTCTCCCACTACCATTTCAATACTTTTTAAAACTACCTAGGTTAACTTAAATGAACACAAAATAAATTAGATCACAGTATCTATTTTTTAAGGGGGACACAGGAGGGAAGTGCAATCTAGGTAGCATTCCCAAAAATAATATAGCCCCCTTTTCTCCAACCAAACAGCACACTGAAATAATGCTGCTGACAAGGTGTCAAAACTGATCCCAGTCAGTGTAGTAGTAACCGTGGCCCACTGAGTGCAGTGTCTGTTTTAGACGTTTTAGACGGTTTAGACTAGATAATTATTTAGGGCCCATTTTCTAAAGTGATCCCCTAAAGAAAGGAGTAGCAACCAGTAGCAACCTGAGAATGGAGCATAAAAACCTTCCCCTCCACTCTATGCACTTTGCCCAATATCAGATAGAATGGCAGCGAGGGAAGAGATTCGTGAACATGATTTGCCTAGGGCCCCATTTTCTATAAACAGCAATTACTGGTGGTCACGTGATATTGACCATTGATCCATATTAATTTTTTTCTGTCATATTTCATTCGTAATGCAAATTAATTCTGCTGGCATCACTTGCAAGGCTGGCACACAGCACTGGCATACTAGGTATATATCAACTGATTTGTTATAAGTCTAAAATCCTTTCAGGCTTCCTTGGTGCAAAGTAGATATAAACATATTTTATACATTTTGACGTAGCCCCAGATTTTTATATCCTTGATCTAGTTCTACTCTCAGTGGATTTAGAAGACGAATATGCAAATCAGTATAGAGTGCTTAACAGCACATCACTCCTGCTCCGTTAACTGAGCAGAATCTATGCATGTGCCACACAAGCCTTCACGAACATATACAAGTACTGGTATGGCACACACTAACATTTTAATTAATGACAAGACATTCTTTTTTTTTCATAAGTGCTTTAATGTGTGTTCATTGCAGCAGCAGTCCCCACAGTCACGGAAATATTATGTTGACGGATGTGCTCTGTCGCCAGTGTTCCCTCGACGGGGCCAGCTGTCAGCTCGAGATGATGACATTAACACGGAGAGAAAGTGATGACAAATGCCCGTTATCAGCGAACGAGGCCGGTGACAAATCGAATAGAGGCTCCCGAGCAGCCCCATTACGCTGTAATAAAAAAAGATGGATGGCTCTCTCTGGCGGGGCCCTGCGTTAATGCGATTTTGGCTGGTCTCTCTGGGTTCCAATTAAGGAAGAAAACAGAGAGAGAACAGGAGTTTTAAAAAGGGGGGAAAAAAATCCAGCCACGCAGGCTGCACTAATTGAGTCTGAACAGCCAAAGGCAATCCCTCACCTATAAGCCGCAGTCAAGTAGTCAAGTCATACTAGCCACCACATTCCCAAGTCCCACTGCACCCGGCAGTCATGTGTCTGCATGCTGTTTTATATAATCTAGACAGAAACATAACACATAGAAACATAATAGGACACATATCAGCCTTTTTCATGCTGCTTTTTCGATTACTGAATTGTTGTCCCAAATTTTCCTCTAAGCTGATGTTCACACTTTTCATCATGATTTCTCTGTGCAGATGTTAAATTATTATTATTTATGTAGCGCCATCAACTTCAGTAACACTTCACACATCAGAGTATTGGAGCAACATAAAGTAACACTATCAGAAGACGATTGTTTAGCATGTACATTTGGTAGGAGTCCTGCCTATAAGGGTAGGTTCACACAATAACATTTTTAGTGTAAAGCGTTGTTTCTTTATTGAAAATGCTGCACTTGCCAGTGCGGAATTTCAGAGAGGAAACGACCTGGACTGCCCGAGGCGGATGTCTTGGGCACTTAATTGTTATCAGCACTTAACACTTATCAAAGTCTTGACATGTCAATTTTTTTTAGGGTGGACATTACGCAGTGATTATACTCAAGTAAAATATGATTTTACATAGGGCACACACTGTACAGACAGTTTGGACACCGATTCTGGGCGCGTAAACCCGTCGTGTGAATGCCCCCTCATAGTTTATAGGTTTCAGAGGATAGATATAAAAGCTGAGGGAATAATGTAAGCAGCTCTGAATATTTCAGTTGGGGACAGTGTTGAAATAATAATTGCGGAACCAGATGCTTTTGTACTTTTTTAGTGACAGTCTAAAGGTTTGTATGACTGAAGGCTGTTGGATGAAATAAGGCTGGGAGCTCCAGAAGTTCCTAACCCTAGTTCCCATTAACCCTAACCAAAGCCCTAGCCCCAACCCAAGTATCTTAACTTGGCCAGGTTCAGAATCAAAATAAATGGTAGACGACAGCAGACACAATGGGTCAGATTTATCAATACGGTCTAATACTTAGGGTTCTTTCACACAGAGCATTTTTTCGTACTTTTTTATGCATTTTTGGATGCCTTTTTATGTGCAGAAGGCACAACAATGCTGCACATAAAACGCATCAAAAATGTACCAAAAAAACCTCATGTGAAAGCACCCTTAGACAGTGTAAACCTAGACTAGACAGTCTTACAATTCGCCACATTTATAATAGTATAAATAGCTAATTTACACAGTCTAGTCTAAGTTTACACCTTTATTAGTTATCTTACTATATGCCACCAATTGCGGCAAAGTTTTGATCTATATTTTGACGCATGGTGTTGTACACTAAGGCGGGGTTCACACGGCTTATTCAAGCCGTAATTGCAGGATGGATTTCGCCCCCAATTACGGCTTGAGTACGGGGTGGGGCGGGGGGGGGCTGCTGCTTGCCGGGGACCGCATAATAGACATGCATTCATCCACGGGCGTGTATTCCCAGACTGGGATAATGTTCGATGTTCATGTTCTCAGCGGATTCGCCGAGCGGTGGAGGATGAGACGGAATCCATTGTTCTCCTGAGAACTGAGGATTACCGTAATGGCTGGGACGGATTCCATCCGTATTGCAGCGCAGTACGGCACGCAATACGGATGGAATCCGTCCCTGAAATAATCCGTGTGAACGGCCCCCAAGCCACACCCTTTATGCATAGCCACACCCTTTTAACAAGGCCATGCCTTTTGATGGGCAAGGTGCAGAAGTTTCTAGAAACTGTCGAAAGACCATAATAGATGTGGTGTTAAGCATGTACGCCAGCATTTTGGAGCAAATTGCTACAGAATTCTGGTCAAATTGTCATCATGATTGCCCTAATGAAACAATCAATTTTATAATTCATTTTTATGTGTTTTTATAAGTTACCAGTTTGAATTAGATTTTTTTTTATACATTAAAAGTTCAATTATTGTGAAAGTATGTGGGTTAAAAAAACTAAACAAATGATTTCCACAAAGTTATGGATCTCAAATTTGTCTTGAAAGCCTGGGCTCCGCAGTGATATTACATATTGTGATCATTTCTGTTATGACTGTGTCTGTTCAAGCCTCACAGCAGAGACTGTTATTTTGGCCATGATTCTGTGTCTGAATTGTATGTTTTTTTTGTACTAGTCCGAACTCTGTCTGATTCCAGTACCTACTGTGTAGTGATTGACAGGTTCTCCACCATGTCCGTCTGGTTACTTCTGCTAGCTTTAGTGCTGGGCTGCAGATAGTTTAGCCTTAGTGGTGATAGACAGTTGCCTTTATCACTCATTTCCCATCCTTGCCAGTCTGTGTTCTGTGTGGTCTGGATGTTGGAGGGCCGGTCCAATCATGCCCTAGACATAGACTCTGGCATCACAGCAGAAGACTACTTGTGCTCTTGGACATCACTTGTGATAGTCTCTTGAGCTGGCGTTTCATTTTGGATCATATTGCTTGGTTTTCTGACCTCTGTGCCTGTCTTCTAACCTCTATTTTTTGTCTGACTTTTTTGTATAATTTTTGCTATCTTCGTTCTAACTGTACTGTATCTTTCTGATTACTGTACTCCTCTTGTGGTTGTTTGTCCGGTCTTGTTCTGTGTTTCAATTACCTAGTGAAGGGAACATCAACCAGCTGTCACTGACCGTCTACGGTCGGTTTGGTAAGTAGGCAGGGTCAGTTTGGGGGGAGGGAGGGGGGCTAGCGCTAGGGTCACTTTACAATTTTACTTTGTATATCAGAATCTATTAAGAAACAAGATGCACACCTGTGATTTAATGTGAACACCCTAGTTCCCCTTAGTGTCATAATAAAGCATTGAAGTTGTACATTGACCCGTATAGACCCCAAAGTGATGGTGCATGGTGCCACTGCTAAGCACAATGTTAGGTAGACCTAATTTCTTAATACAGCACATTTTTTTCTGTCAGAAATTGACTGAAAACCATCAATTTGCCTCTACAACAGGCGGTAAACCGTGACTCTATATGACACATAGACTACTGTGGATGCCATAATCTGACTATACAGAACATGTGCACTAGTAAAAACCGAATCTTTGCAATTACTGTTATGTACAGCATTAATAATATGATGAAACTGTTCCATATAACTAATATGCATATTTCATAGTGTGTTACATTTCACATTTTACATATTATCCCCATCACTATAATATGTCACTAGTATCTTGTGACTTTCTGCGGACAGTTGCATCCAAAGGAGACGCAATGTGGCTTTGTGTCTAATGGCCGCTATCAAGGTAAGAAGGATGATTTGTAATTTCCAAGCAGGTGAAGAGAGGTACATAATTTATCATGTATACAGGGAGGCAAGGTCACCTTTAAAGATTGGAAGCTATCTGTCAGAAAACATAAGGTTAATCATATTCAGGATACATGTGACTATATATTAACCATATGAGGCTCACAAGGATGTCAGAGAAAGTGTACGCTATCAGATATTGTGTAGAATAAATTGCTCAGAGAATTACTGGCCCCAAAAGTGACATTGTTGTCTAGTGAAATTCATGAATGGTCTTTTATAACATGCCCCTTGTAGTATTATTACTTGTGATGCTCAGATGCCCCCTTTGGCTACACATGCCATGACAACAAGCTTTTGGAATGTCAAGGAAACATGTTTTTATTGATTATGGGTTTTAGAATATGGTGCTTTTCTAAATGACAATAAGAATGTGTATTTAGATACCACTTTTGTTTGCAGTAATTCTTAGCTGCTTCTCAGAAAAAGGTCCAGGAATATATATATAAACTATAGAGACAGACAATGTGGCTGCTAGGGAGAAAGAGGGTCCAGCCTTGATTAGTCTTTTATTACTGTTTAAAAAGAACCTCTGCAGGACTCCCCTCCCCAGAGGAACTGCACTTTTAGCAAGCAAGAGGGTGGGCAATTAACATAGTGTGGAAAAGGCATAGTGCCATAGAAATCAGAAGGTGACAAGTCAATGAAATCAACCGATGGCCAAAATCATGGCATTATCACCTGTATTATCTCTGGCACACTCATAAACTTATTTAAAAATAAGCACTAAGTCAAGTGTCTGGAACTGCTATCTATGTCACAGCCAACGGCCTATCTCTATTGCAGCAAATGAGCAACCATGTGACGCGTGAATGGGTCGATTGCTCCAGAGCTCATAGACAGACAACCTAAGTTGTGGAAGAGACATACTTTTACGGGATTTTTCAATTTAACTCTCCTAATGCTCTAATGATTTCCTCTAAATGCAGTGTTAATCTGCTATCCTTTAATGGTTATTCCTATCTCCTACATCTTTGTCCCAGATGTTAACTCACTGCTTTCAAAGATCTAAGAATATCTGATGTCATATCCTCCTTTTCCTTCTGCTTTCTTAAACTCAATATGGGAAAAATGTAGTTCATTATCTTTCCTCCATCTCATCCCTACATTAGATCTATCCATCATGGTCAATGGCTCTACGCTCTCCCCAGTATCACAATTTGGCTGCCTTGGGATATCCTTTGACTCTACCTTGTCTTTCAAACCGCACATCCAGACCTTCTGCCTAAGCTGGGCAAGAGCACTTAGCTGTAAACAGAACATCTATAGAAATGAAGGTAGAGAGCCACACATACAATGGTCACCTCTCCATTCTCTGTGGGTGTCTTGTTCCCATCTCATAGCCCAGAAGTTAGGATATGGGAATAATCCTTTAAAGGGACCTTTTATCTCTTGTTCCTTAGGATATGCTATGTCAGTTTAAGGTCAGTTCAGTTGGGGTCCATCTATTTGGGCCACCACTTTTACTAGGAATAAACAGGTGCAAACCTTTATTTCATAGGAAAGGTGGCTAGTTATAGGATCCCTTCCCATTGCTGACCCCCCTAAAAAAACACTTGTGGAATATTAACTATACATAAGCTTTGAATTGAGACCCTAAAGCAATTTTTCAGATTTAAACATCAGTTTAAACTTAATATACAGTACAGTATTTTAATAAAGTGAGTGCACTCCTCATATATTTATGTAACAACACTAAAGATATTATACTTTGATACAATTTAAAGTAGTCAGTGTACAGCTTCTATAACAGTGTAAATTTGGTATGCCCTCAAAACAACTCAACACACAGCCATCAATGTCTAAATTGCTGACAACTTAGGTGAGTACACCCTTAAGTGAAAAAGGACAAATTGTGCCCAATTTATCATTTTCCCTCCATGGTGTCATGTGACTCATTAGTGTTACAAGGTCATAGGTATGAATGGGGAGCAGTGTTACACTTCCTAATACTGGTCAATAAAAGTTCAACATGGCACCATGGCAAAGAACTCTCTGAAGATCTGAAAAAAAGAATTGTTGCTCTACATAAAAATGGTCGAGACTATAAGAAGATTGCCAACACCCTGAAACTGAGCTGCAGCATAGTGTTCAAGACCATACAATGGTTTAACAAGACTCAGAACAAGCCTCACCATGGTCGAACAAAGAAGCTGAGTGCACATGCTCAGCATCATATCTAGAGATTGTCTTTTTAAAATAGATGACTTCGAAAATCTTTAATAAACACATTTATTAAAAAAATAATAATAATAGATGTTGGAGTGCTGCAGTGGTTAAAAGGGTGTGGAGTCAGCCTGTCAGTGCTCAGACTATACACCGCATACTGCATCAAATTGTCTGCATGGCTGTAGTCCCAAAAAGAAGACTCTTCTAAAAATTATGGAAACATTTTGCTGAAGAAAAGCAGACTAAGGACATGGATTACTTATTTGGTTCAGATGGTGCCAAACGTGTGTGGCGACAACCAGCTGAGGAGTACTAAAAGAAGTGTGTTTTGCCTACAGTCAAGCATAGTGGTGTAGGTGTCATGATTTGGGGCTGCATGAGTGCTGCCTGCTGTGGGGAGTTACAGTTCATTGAGGGAACCCCGAATGCCAACATGTACTGTGACATAGTGACACAGACTATGATCCCCTCCCTTCAGAAACTGGGCTGCCAGACAGTATTCCAACATGATAACGATAAAAACACCTCCAAGACAACCACTGCCTTGCTAAAAAAATGTGGGTAAAGGTGCTAAACTGACCAAACATGTCTCCAGACCTAAACCCTATAAAGCATCTGTGGGACATCCACAAATGAAAAATGGAGGAGCGCAAGGTCTCTAACAGCCACCAGCTAAATTATGTCATCATGGAGGAGTGGAACAAGATTCCAGTGGCTGCAGCCTGTGAAACTCTTGTGAACTCCATGCCCAAGAGGGTTAAAGCAGTACTGAAAAATAATGGTGGCTACACAAAATATTGACACATTGGGCACAATTTGTCAATTTTCACTTAGGGTGTACTCACTTTTGTTACCAGCGGTTTAGGCATTGATAGCTGTGTGTTGAGTTATTTTGAGGTCACAGCAAATTTACACGGTTATACAAGCTGAACACTGACTACTTTACATTGTGTCAAATCTTCAATGTTGTCCCATGAAAATATATAATACAATATTTACAATAATGTGAGGGGTGTACTCACTTTTGTGAGTACAGAATCTGAGTACAGCTCTGGACCATAATGCAAACTATAACTTATGGTTATCACTAGATAAGTAATGTATTTACAAAATTATTCATTTACTTTAAACCTGTGTTTGAAGAGAGGCATATCTTTTAAGGATGACAGCAGATTGACGTTTCTGTAATATTGAGAGGTTATCATATAAGCTATCTACTAACCAACAAGACCACTGCACTACTTGCTTTAAGTAATACTGGACCTCCAATAGTCAAAAAAAAGTTTCTGAAATTCTAGAAAGATAGTAGAGATAATTTGTTTTGTTTTTTTAAATCAATATGACACTATGTTCTCTAAAACATGATTATATGTTCACAACTTATATTGCAAAAACTAAACTTATCCTGAGGGACTGGACAGGTACCGCCTGGTTTACATCTGTGTTGGAGGTTCAATTCCGAACTACCATCGCAAAGGTAGAGCCTAACCACATCTTCTACAGATACCATTTGTCATGAACAGAACGTTTGACCAGTTGTGAACCAGGCCTAAGAGGTTGTCCAATATAATCTTGTCAAATTTGACAATTACAAAGATCATGGCAATATAATACTGTTAATACTTCTATTTCAGTAAAAAATGTACCTACCTGTAAAACATATTCATTAGCATATGTTCAGTAGTGTGAAATCCATTTCAAAAACCTTGAATTCACCTAATGGAAAAAAAAGGTGACATGTCACTTCTTTGACATGGAATAGATGTGAATTCTTTATTGAAAAGCCTGGGCATTGTAAAGGGGCAAATTCACGGCCAAATCTACAGCACAGTGTCAGATTTCTGCTGCAAATACCATTAAGCATAGACATGCAGTTGCAACATAAAACTTGTAATGGATCCTACAAATTGTATCATTAACATTGCAATATCAAATATAAACCGCTTTGTAATAAATAAGGACTGTTGTAGAAATCCATCAAGAAAATTAACAATTTCTTGTTACATACAGTATAATTATTAAATGTTTCAGTGTATGATGTATCATGTCATGGAAGCCTTGCAGAGGTTTTACCATCTTCCAGCTATCAAGGTCTACTGACCAGTCTCTAATCTGCCCTTTAACTCTAAACTCTTGGAGCACTTGGTCTACTCTTGCCTAATCCACTATCTCTCTGTTAACTCTTCTCAACCCTCTACAATTAGGTTTTTGCACTTTACACTCCACAGAAATTGCTGAAGCTTCAAATTATCTCCTGCCCTGCTCAATCTCAGGGCCACTACTCGTTGTTGCTTCTTCTGGATCTCTCTGCAGCGTTTGACACTGTAGATCATCAACTTCCACTCAGCATGCTCAGTGCCATTGGTCTCAAGGACACTGTTCTTTCTTGGTTCATATCCTACCTCTGTGACTGCTCATTTAGTGTCTCAATCACTGGTTCTACTGCTTCTCCTCTTCCTCTTGCTGTAGGGGTTCCCCAGTTTTAGGTCCTCTCCTCTTCTCACTCTACACAGCCCTAATTGGACAAAACAAGAGCAGATTTGGCTTTCATGACCATCTCTACGTTGATGACACTCAGATATACATATCTTCCCGTGACATCAGCCCTGGCCTGCCACAAAACACCATTGACTGTCTGTCTTCTGTCTCTGACATCATGTCCTCCCGCTATCTCAAACTAAACTTTTCTAAAAATGGAAATTCTTGTCATTCCACCCTCTTCTAAGCAACCCTACCCTACTATTCCTGTTTCAGTGTATGGTACCACCATCTTGGGGTTATATTAGATTCTGATCTGTCCTTCACCCCGTATATCCAATCCGTTGCCCATTCTTGTCATCTGCACCTCAAGAACATCTTCAGAATTTTTTTTTCTTTTCTCACTGTGAAAACAACTCAAACTCTCATTACTGTTCTTATTCTTTCTTGTCTACTACTACTACTGTAACTCCTTGCTTATCGGTCTCCTTCTCTGTAAACTCACCCCTCTCCAATCTGTCCTGAATGCAGCCGCCAGGCTTGTCTTTCTTTCCAGACGCTATATAAATGTTCTTTTTAGGTGGCAGGTTCATCCACCTTTATCCATACTACCCCATGGTTGGACCATTGTATAAACTAAGCACTTATCACCTTTTGTCTCACTCTGACACCCACATAGATTGTAAGCTCTTGCGAGTAGAGCCCTCCCACTTCTTGTTTGATTTGCTTGTTACTATGTAATGTTTGGTTTTGTCTGTACCCTCCAAATTGTAAAGTGCTGTGGAATATGTTGGCGCTATATAACTAAAGATTATTATTTCAGGTATTAAATACAGTATATCCTGATATTAGGGCTGATGTAGTGAAGAAACTAAATTATATTTTTATGAAATTGCTTTACCTTATTGCCTAAGAAACATGTCTTATATGCAAGCATTAAAGATTTTCATTTACTGATTTAGCATTGATTTAACATAGGCCAATTCATTCTCCCACATCATATAATGAGCCAGCCACTCAATCTCCACAGATAATGTCATATAACAAATACCATATAATGTGGTTAATTGTCAGACAAGTTTTCCTGCATTTATTAACACTAAACACATCAAGATCACTTTTTGTAGTCTATAAGACAAATGGGACCTAGAATAGTGACACTTCATCACCATTATTATTATTAATACAGTTGACTAAACTAGAAGGGTTATTATGTATGAATCAACAATACTCTGAATGTATAATGCAGATCAGATTAGAATTGGAGAATTTTTTTTTTTAAACAATTTTAATTACACATAGTAAAATAATAGGAGCGACAATGTTCCAAACACATACATCACGTACAAAATAAACCAAATAGCATCAAGTCAAACTGACAGAAGCGACTCAGGTATAGGCACCACTTCAACAGTAAATGCAAGAATGGGGACAAGCTGTCCCTATTACCCCCTAGAAAGTGGTCAAGACTCAATCCCTTGAGCCGAAGAAAAGTGGGGTAACCACCTCGATAATGATGCCTCCAGCGGGAACCTGTTCCTAGACAAAGCAATCCTGGGACAGAGGCCACCATGCCTGGCACACACCTGTAAGGGTGTGCTCACAAGTCATATTGGGGCGCGTACTGTACGCGCCGCAATACGCGGGGTGTTTTGGAGGTAAACGCTGATTGCGGGTACTTCCAGAGCACGGGGGGCGGCCCCCAGCCAGCCACATTTACTTGTATTATCAGCGGCGTGGAAGCGCCGCAAACAATTGGTATGTCTTTTCTCTCCCCGGGCGTATGATATGATCATATTGTACACCCGGGGAGACGAGGCGTAATTCATGACAGCTATGACAGCTATGAATTACCATAATTGCGGCGCGCATTTCGCCACATATAATGTGCAAATATGCTGCGGAATGCGCACCGCAATTACGCCGTGTGAACATACCCTAAGCCTTTGCTACAGGTGTTTTAAAACTCCCACTGGAGGATCATATGAGACAGACTACAAGCATAGCAGGTACATATACAGTATCTTCTTATCTGAGAGCTTTTGAGTATCTATACATTTCTCTTGTTTGTAATAGGCATCTGTTGTTATATTTGCAGGTTTTTCCTGCAATGAGAACCTTCCTCAGTATACATTTGCTCATGATCTGTGAATGTTTCAATGTACATGTTTTAACATGGGTTTTAAATATGCAGGGAAGTGATGTTGTTATCCGCGATCCACCCCTTTTTCTATTTAACCAGATGGTTTGTTAGAGAACATGGCACCGTGAGCAAGGACAACATGTAACGCCCGAAACGCGTCGGTTTTTGTCTTTCCTGTCCCCTCTGCACTTTGGATTGTAAATAAACAACAGCATTTCCGTTCACCTTTATTTTGTCATCAATTATAAGTCCCTAATTTTTACTACTTCAGGTTCCCATGTACTTTGGTTCCCCAGTGAGGTTTGGGAACAACTGAAACATGGTCATGTAGGACCACTTCTATAGAGCATAACAAGGATTGCTTTGTTTAGGGACAGGTTTCCATTGAGTCGCCCTTATCGGAGCAGTTACCCCACTTTTCTTAGACTCTATGTATTAAGTCTAGACCACTTTCTAGGGTGTAATAGGGACCACTTGTCCACATCGTTGCATTTACAGTTGAAGTGATGCCTATCCCAGAGTCACTTCTGTGAGTTTGACTTGATGCCACTTGGTATATATTGTACATGGTGCTAATGTGTTTGGAGCATTGTCGCTCCTATTATTTTACTATGTGTAATTAAAAGTTATGTTAAAAAAATAATAAATAATTTCTCTGATGTTATCATTAATACAGCCTTTATGTGTGACTTATTTGATCTGCCTGTTGCTATCCTGCCTCTGTACATTCTTTTTTATTTCAAGCTTTTATAGTTCAGAATTAGGAGAAACCAAGGTTTTGGTGACCCAAATAAACAGGCACAATTTAACCTCAAAATTACCCAGAACTATTTTATTTTTTTGTTGATATTGCAGTATGAGGTTTGTTTTTTGTGGTTCGTGGAGTATTTTTGTATAATTTTTGGTACATAACATTTAGCAGTTAATTTATTTTTTGAGAAGAATATGTGTAAATTTAATTCAATCGTTGTCTTTTCTTCCATTTTCCCGTAGTTCTCCAAACACCCTAAATTTTGTTTGTAACAATCATAAGAATGCATAATATATATGCTGAATGTACTTTTTTGTTTTACGACTTTTACGTAAACAAATATATTTTCTGCTATTAATTATTCTTATTTTTATTCTATGTTTTAAATTATTTATTTACAATAATTTCTCCTAAAGAGGACTTTTATTTTAATATACTACTAATTTACTTAGGCCTAGAACTGTTTTTTAAGATTATTAGCTGACATTAAGCTTCCAAAGACACCCCTCCCTCTCTTGTGATGCTGTGGCTGCTATTGATTTTGGCATCACTGCAATCACTGGCTGCAGCGATAGCGTCCCCATATATAAGTATCAAACTATAAGCAGAAGATTGAAGATACGCAGCCCTAGAACCAAGGATCGGAGGAAGGGGAGTATATGTTTTGTTTTTTTTATTTGGCCCTAGCAGTATAAATTTTTGGGGTAGAACATGAACAACACCTTTAAGGTGGAATGAGAGGAATCAGAGCTTTCTACAATCTTCTTGTTACCGCAGTTTGGTATCTGTCAATCACAGGCGCACTCCAATGTTTTGGATAGGTGGTATAGATCTACAGTATAATACTACAGTATAAAATTCTATAAAAGGAGTTTATTAAGACCAGCATTTCATACGCCAAATGTACTAATAGGCCTCTTAATACATTTGGTGCATCTTTTAGCTTCAGTGCACCACAAACAGAAATCTACGCCAGCTTCTAGATAAAGTCAATTCTTGTAAATATGTTGTTATGGGAGCCCATCCTGCCTCCCACCCACTTTTCCCAAAAATTGTAAGAGCTGCTTAATAATGTTGAAAAGCTCTAAATATATTTTCACAAACGCAGTTTGTGCAAAAATTGGTGACTTTTTGTATACTAGAAAACTGATATACAAATATTAATAAATTCCCAACTACGGGTCCACACTGTAACTTTATGTAAGCAATGAAAGCACATGTTTGCTGAAGAGTTGTCTCCTTTAGACTTTTAACCCCTTCCCGACATAGGGCGTATGGATACGCCCTAGCGGGAAGTGACTTCCCGCAAATGGACGTATCCATACGCCCTGGCGATCGCGCGGGCTTGCGGGCGAGCCACGCACGATCGCAACATGGGACCAGCGGTAAATTACCGCTGGCCGCATGCCGTATCACCCCCGGCCGGGGTGGGCTCCGGCCGCGGGGGATTACCGCTTTCATTACCGCAGCCTGTCATGGCTGCGATAATAAAGCCGCAGGCAGGAGGAGTGAGCCCTCCCGCCTGCTCCCGCGTGCCCCACGTAGTGCGCACCGACTCCTCTCTGAGCCCTCGGAATGAACGGGATTCCCGGGGGCA